>AWOL01S0053295.1:5331-18979 GCA_000715115.1 Nicotiana otophora
ACTCCAAATTCCCACCTTAGGATGTCGTGATGGCACCTGGACTCTAAGACTAGGTAAGCCTAAAATACAATGAGAGTTAACAGAATTTACAAATTAGATATGAAATTAAACTATTAATCTATCATAATAAAACCTAAACAGTAGAACTATCAAAAATTCCAAAAACCTGGTTGAAACGAGTCCTAAGCTGTACAGAAAGTGCACTAATAATCTCTAAATACAATACTAGTTTGAACAAGAGATAAACAATAATACAACTAAAATAAGGTGATGACTCTGAGGCCTACGAGCATCGAGCTGGTGGGCCTTGAAGTCTCCGAAAAAATATGGTCAGTCACTAGCGTCCGACACATGCAGATGTACTGGATCTTAATATAAATGTGTAAAAGCGTAGCATGATTACACCACAACGGTACATAGTAAGTATTATGACTAAACTCGGTGGAGTAGTGATGAGAAACAATCGATACATCTACTAGACAAAATAACTCGTGCAAGTAATAATATAAAGCTAACGGAGGAACGAGTATCAATGTAAGGCTAAACAGGGAAAGAATAAGAATATAATGCTAGCAAATGGAAAGTAGGAGCAATAGTAAGCAACAAAGAGTAAACTTGTGATAATGCTGCAAGGTAACAAGAACACAGTTAAAGTACTAGTGAAACCAATTAAGGAAAGTAGTGACAACCAAATAATCAATCATTATTTCACAAGGATTATACAAGAATTACACTGAGTTACCATGCCTCATAATCACAAATCACGGGTCCCAAATCATGATTCATAATCACATGGCATCTCGTGCCCACTTTGTTAATCACAACCGCACGGACAACTCACGCGTTGCACGGGCAACTCATGTGCCAATACCAATAATAATAACCTCATACCCACGCGGATAACTCGTGTGCCAACAATAACAATATATCATATCCTCACGAACAGCTCACATGCGAACAATCCAATCCTCACATAGAAAGCAGATATACAAGAATACATGTACATGATCAAGGAACATCAAGAATTATACTTCTGGATTGATATAGGTGATAGATTATGGTGTATGGTTGTGCAAGTTAACTATCACAGCTCGAGTCAACAAGTAAGATCCGAGACACCGAATAGCATATTGGAAACAACATAACTAAAGCCCTTGATATGCATGACTTACACAAGATAGTCACACCACCACACAAATATTATCAATGACAATGCCCCCCGGCCATCACAAATCATCCCCGACATAACCCCCTAGTCTCGACGCGTGTGCAACAATAAAGTAAATGCCACCTTATCTTGCCACATAAGCATAATAATTATCCCGCTCTCTCTCACCACATGCGAAAACCAAACATATATAGCCCGTCTTCCCATGCCGCATGTGCAAATATAAATAATAATAATAGGACGAACAACTAACGTGAAAACACCATGACAATCCTCTAAAAAGTCCCACATGTGCCAAAAGTGTAACAACACAATATAACAACTCGCACCACATGTGCCCATATGCCACAATATTTATTTACCAACAATCCCAATACCACAACCACACATAGCCCACGACTCAACAACACTGAGTACAATGACAACAATAATATCATGGGAGTACGGCAGGTAAGTCAACACAAGAATTACAATAACGCAATGAAACGAAAGAATAAGCTCAACAATGAATGACATAATAAGTAATAATGACTTATAATACGAATAACTCAACAATGAGTGACATAAATAAAACGACCAAACTTGTCGTTTTGAGAATTAATATCCCATTCAAATGTTTAGGGTCCCAAGCAGCTTTGTAATATGTATTATGACTTGTGTGTGCGGTCGAGTTTGGTTTTCGGATGATTCGATATTAAATTGTAAGAACAATTCTCATTTATGAAGCTTAAAAAAAAAGAGTTGACCGGAGTTTGACGTTTGTGCAAACGACTCCATAATGGAATTTTTATAATTTTAATGGATTCGTATGGTGATTTTAGACTTAGGGGTATGTCCGAATTTGGATTTGGAAGTCCGTAGGACAATTCGGCTCATTATGGTGAAAATTGGAAAAGTTGAAATTTTAAAATATTTATAAGATGGTCGAAGGTTGATTTTGTTGATAACAGGGTCAGATTTTGATTCCAGAAATTGAAACAGGTCCATTATGTAATATATGACTCATGTGCAAAATTTGAAGTCATTCCAGATTGATTTGATATCTTTCGGCGTAAATTATTGAATTTGGAAAATTCATAAACTCATAATTCGATATGAAGCGCGATTTATAATTTCGACATTTTTTGACGTGGTTTGAGACCTCGACTAAGTTTGTATTGTAGTTTAAGACATGTTGTTATATTTAGTAAATGTCCCGAGGGCCTCGGGTGAGTTTCATATGGGGTTCGGATCGATTTGAGCTTTGTTGAAGTTGCTGGAAATTCTAGTTTTTGCTCCAACCATTGGATACGGTTGCTCAAACCGTTGGACATGGTTGCTCCAACCATTGAAAAAATGAAGGTTCTGGAATTCGTTGCGGTTCAGCGCATCTCACGGTTGACCTCATGGTTGGGAAGTTGAAGGAAAATGTTTGGCAGAATAGGGCATTTCTGTAGAGCATTATGCGGCGCAGAATCACTATGCGCGCTACAGAATGGCCACAGAGTGACGAATTCATTTGGGCCATTTTTGGATGTCATTTGGCGGCCCATTATGCGATCGCAAAACTATTTCACTGGCCGCGCACTTATCACAGAACCACCATGGAAATTTTTCGGAGGGAGGTTCGGCGGCGCATTATGCGACGATGGAACAGGTCTGGGGATCGCATAATGGCCGCAGAGTGGGGAAGACCAGCCTAGTTCCGAAGGGCCATTTCGCGATGCATTTCGCGGACCGCAGAAGCATTATGCGGTCTCATATGCCACCGCTGATCCCATTTCGGAGCTTCATTTTTGGGTTTTTATAACCTGGCCCCAATTCGTTATTTAGACTCTATGGACCATTCCTGAAGGGAGAACGTGATATTGTGAGTGAGAGAAAAGGCTCTGGAGAGGGAGAGAGTTCCACAATCAATTATTCCCCAATTCTTACTCAAAATATTGGAAGAATTAACAAGGGAAGCACACTAGGTCTTCATCCTAGAGGTAAGATTCNGTACCTGGATCTACAAAAGTAGTGCAGAGTGTAGTATGAGTACAACCAACCCCATGCAATAAGTAACAAAACTAACCTTGGTCTTAAAGTAGTGACGAGCTAAGAAGAAACATTCANGGGAGATTTTTTAGCTTAAATAGAATGAAGTTGCTATGATTTCCGGAACATTTAGATTTAAGGAAGCTGAAGTGAGGTATGTTGGCTAAACTCTTCTCTTAAAAATTAAACCCCATAATATCCATGNTATAATCGTTAAAGCCTAACACAGATAAAAGATGTAACTTACCCGCTAGCATGAGGAAAGTACAGGTCAAATATACATGTCAACTCAATAATATCACTATGGNTTCCCGAGTTCCTCATTGTGAATCGATTACCCAAATAAGATGGTGTCAACAGACATCCGTGATCAATATGTAATTCAAATGCTCTTGTTATGTTGTACTACTATTTGAGAATGTGTTCAAAGTATGGGTTGCATATCTAAATGCCTTGACTTCAAGTTGTGTTTCAAATGAAAGCTAATGAAAGATTGTGTAAGAAATCATGATGTGCCTAAGACTCCTATTTGCTCAAATGTATGCTTAAATGTCTTGAATAGAAATGCCTTGTTGTTGGAAAGTCCATNCCTCGTTCGGTAGTACCTGGATCTACAAAAGTAGTGCAGAGTGTAGTATGAGTACAACCAACCCCATGCAATAAGTAACAAAACTAACCTTGGTCTTAAAGTAGTGACGAGCTAAGAAGAAACATTCAGATACCAATATTACTAACTAATAACAAATCATGATAAAAAAGAAAATCAGTGTATGCATGTATCTCAATAATATCATGTTCAGCTCGTTCACATATCAGGAATTTAGGCATACTTTCCGCATATAATCGTTAAAGCCTAACACAGATAAAAGATGTAACTTACCCGCTAGCATGAGGAAAGTACAGGTCAAATATACATGTCAACTCAATAATATCACTATGGACCCATCAAGAATAATCACATTTAGCATTGTACGGGTGCTAGCATAACTGCCCATCATCAAGCATGTATATAAAACAATATGCCTGCGCCCACTACTGGAATGTCAGACTCCTGAGAGGCGGATCTTGCCCAAGCTCTAATTATAATGAAAAGACATGAAAGAAGTATGAAATGAGATGACTGATATAACAAGGTTGATGTCTCGAATGAGATGGCGTAGCCGATCGGGTCGTGATCGGACGCCATTCCACACACATGGTGGTGATTGTATTGGATATTGTGATTGTGGTTGATGTCTCTAATGCGATGTCCTAGCCGATCGGGTCGTGATCGAACTCCGTGCTAAAGGTATAGTGGTATTGGTATTGAGAGTGATTGTGGTTGATATCGCTAATGAGATGGCCTAGCCGATCTGGGCGTGATCGGACTTCGTGCTAAAAGTACGATGGTATTGGTATTGTGAATAATAGTATTGTGAACGATGATACATCGGTACTAAGGATCTCCAACTTAAAAATATGGAAATTTACGTGAAAATGTATGTGGTTGTAACTTGATGTTTTGGTATTGTTCGAGGCTTTCATTGATTTTATGATTGTTCCTCTTCGTAATATTATTCATTCTATTGAGAAGGTGTTCAATTATACGTACTAGTGCTATTCGACGGCACAAATGTCCCTTTTGCCGGGGGCGCTGCATCTTTAATGGAGAAGGGAGCCCGTCAGTGAAGTAGGGTGAGTTTGTCGATGTCTTCATTGATCATTTTTTGCCTGCTAAGACTAAGGCAGCCTGTGCTGCTGAGTTTGGGAATCTGAGGCAAGGTAGCCTGAGTGTGTGGGATTACCATATGCGATTCACGTACCTATCCAAGTATGTAATTTACATGCTGCCCACAATAGAGGATAGAGTGCGCCGGTTTATGCAGGGCCTTAGTCCATTGGTAATTAATGAGGCCGCTACAGCTGCGTTGAATTCTGATATGAACTATGGTAAGATAATGGCATTCGCTCAAGCCACAGAGACCCAAAAATTGAAGAACAGAATGGAGCAAGAGAGTAGCAATAAGGCTCGGTCTAAAGGCAACTTTGGTGGTTTTTCTGGTGGTGGCAGGTCAACAATCAAGGGAGGGTTGTCAGGGCCATCTCAGTCCTTTGCTCAGTCATCGACTAGTGCACCACCAACAGGGCCCAGTCAGCAGTAGTAGTGGAGTCGTTTCAGGCCCAATTAAGGCAACATGTCCTCCTATCACTAGGGTCGTCATGGTGGTAGACTCCAGCAGCAGCGGAGGCCCCCATGCTCTAAGTGTGGAAAAATGCACCTAGGAATATGCTACATGGACTTACCCATATACTACGGATGTGGATTGAGGTGTCACATTAAGAGGGATTGTCGTTCTTCCTGCCAGGGTACAGGCAGGGGCCCAGCACAGCTAGCTAGTTCTGCAGCTACTACATCCACAACACCTCCTCTAGCTCGAGGCACTCCAACACTCGCAGGGCATGGTATAGGTAACAGTGGAGCATAGAGTTTGGGAGGATCCAACCGTTTCTATGGTAAGGGGGATCGTCAGAATTCGGAGGCTTCTCTAGATGTTATTACATGTATATTGACTGTCCAATCTCATAATGTGTATGCTCTTATTGACCCCGGTTCAACTTTGTCATATGTTACTCTTTATGTTGCTATGGAATTTGGGATAGAACCGGAACATCTTCATGATCCGTTATTTGTATCAACTCCTGTTGTTTAGTCTATTTTGGCCGTGTGGGTTTATAGGGATTGTGTTGTCACATAGCATGGTCGGGACACCATGTTCGATCTCATTAAATTGAGGATGGTCAATTTTGATGTAATAATGGGAATAGACTGGCTTTATTCATGTTTTTCCAAGCTTGATTGCCAAACCAGGACCATTAGGTTTGAATTTCCAAATGACCAAGTCATTGAGTGGAAGGGGGATGATGCGGCGCCAAAGGGTAGGTTTATTTCTTACCTTAAGGCTGCGAAGATGATTAACAAAGGATGTATTTACAGAAAGTTTGTGGAGGGATTTTCTACTTTTGCCTCTCCATTGACTAAATTGACGCATAAGGTAATTAAGTCCCAATGGTCAGATGCTTGTTAAAAGAGTTTCCAGGAGTTGAAAGCAAGATTAACTACGGCACCTGTGTTGACCCTACCAGGGGGTATAGATGGATATGTGGTATATTGTGATGCTTTAAGGATCGGGATTGGGTGTGTATTAATGCAACATGGGAAGGTGATACATTATGATTCTAGGAAACAAAAGATTCATGAAAAGAACAATCCAACACATGACTTAGAACTCGCAACGGTGGTATTGGCATTGACTATTTGGCATCATTATTTATATGGGGTCCATGTGGATATATTCATGGACCATAAGAGCCTTCAATATATTTTCAAATAGAAGGAGCTGAATCTGAGGCAGAGAAGATTGTTTGAATTACTCAAGGATTACGACAGTGATATTTTATATCATCCGGGGAAGGTTAATGTTGTGGCAGATGCTCTTAGCCGGAAATCTATGGGTAGTTTAGCACACTTGGAGGCATATGAAAGGCCATTGGCCAAGTAAGTTTACCGATTGGCTAGTTTGGGAGTTCGTCTTGTGGACTATAGTGAAGGAGGGGTGATTNCGGACTATAGTGAAGGAGAGGTGATTGTGCAAAATAGGGTTGAATCATCACTTGTTGTGGAAGTCAAGGAGAAGCAATAAAACGATCCATTGTTGGCTCAACCGAAAGAGGCAATTCAAAAACATAAGACCATGGTCGTTTCTCTTGGCATGGATGATGGTACACTAAGGTACCAAGGACGACTGTGTGTTCCAAACGTGGATGGTCTTCGAGAAAGAATTATGATCGAATCTCACACTTCTAGGTATTCCATGCACCCGGGTTCTACAAAAATTTATCATGATCTTAAGGAAGTCTATTGGTGGAATGATATGAAGAGGAATGTAGCAGACTTTGTGGCAAAGTGTCCAAATTGTCAGCAACTGAAGGCCGAACACCAAAGGCCCGATGGGTTGGCGCAAAACATAGATATTCCAATGTGGATGTAGGAAATGATTTATATGGACTTTGTGGTAGGATTACCTCCTACTCCTCGTATGTTTGACTCGATTTGGGTGATTGTGGATCGAATCATGAAATCAGCACACTTCTTGCTGGTTAAGGCTACGATATGGCGGAACAGTATGCTCAGTTGTATATCAAAGAAACAGTCAAGTTGCATGGAACTCTAGTTTCTATGATTTCTGATCGGGGCGGAACAGTTCACGGCTAATTGTTGGAAGAGATTTCAGCAAGGTCTGGGTACTCAGGTGAATCTTAGTACAACCTTTCACCCGCAGACTGATGGGTAGGTAGAGCAAACTATTCAGACGCTTGAGGATATGTTATGCGCTTGTGTTCTAGACTTCAAAGGTAGCTGGGATGATCATTGGCCACTCATAGAATGTTCCTACAACAATAGTTATCATGCTTGCATTCAGATGGCACCTGTCGAGGCTTTATATAGAAGGAGATGTAGATCTCACATTGGGTGGTTCGAGATTGGAGAAGCAGAGCTGATGGGGCCAGACCTCGTGCGTCAGGCCATAGAAAAAGCTAAGATCATTAAGGAGCAGTTGAAGACTGCTCAGAGTCGTTAGAAGTCCTATTCGGATTTTCGTTGTAGGGATTTGGAGTACAAACAAGAAGTGGAAGGATTTACCCTTGTTAACAAGGTGTTGGAGAATTGAAATTAAATTAGAATCATCGTTAAAACTTACCTTGGATGATGGAGGGACCTTGGGGAAGTTAGGTCCTTGAGAGCTTCCCTTTCTAGAGTAGGTTTTCATGTTTGGGGTGTGGGCGAAAGAGGTAGGTCTTTTAAGTAAGTGAACACGTCCCAAAATTAAAGAGGAAAATAAAAGTTAATCGAATAAACCTCACCGGTGTGAGGCATCATCAGAGGCACCGAAATAACAGTGCAAGGAGCCATCACAGGCGCCGAATCAAATGAGGCACTGAGTTATTATATGAGTCACTGAGTTATTATGGCCTTGCACTGTCTATGGCCGTGATTATTGATGACCTTGCACTATTTAAGGCTATAAGACGGACCTCTGATAAACTTAGTCGATTCTATTGTATTTTATACACCTCGGTCTCGATCTTGATTCTAAAACAATTGTTTCTACCCATACTCATCCCAATAGGACTTCACATGTCTAAAAGGTCACATTAATACTCATTTAACGCATCCACAACTAATCCGGATTTACTAAGTGTTACACCTTGGGGATATTTATAGGGCTCCTATGTGCGTGGTTGTACACATGGGCAAGTGATCGCACATCTGGCCGCGCACATAAGGTACAACCCCCCTATATGCGCGATCATGCATATGGCATAGGTCCGATAAAAGGGCCATAAGTTTCTATAGTAATATCCAAATGACGAACAGTTTGATGAGTTGGAAACTAGACTCAAAGGGATTTAATTCAATAGGTACATCAACATCTAAGTCTTTATATTTTGGGAGTGGCATTCATTTGAAACCGGGTCTTGTGCTAATTGAGACATCCTTTCCACTTAATGCATCCAACTTCTTCCACACAAATTCTTGCCGTTCACAAAACTCCTTAGTATGATCCAACACACCTTAAGCATATATTTTCATTTCAAAATGATGTGGTTCAATCATATAGGTATCCTTTAATACTGGAATACGTAATCCTAAAATATCGTTCGAGCTATTTAAAATCTTAAATCATTAGGAAATTTTAACGGGGCCGTACATTCTCCCTCACTTAGGATCATTTGTCCTCAAATGAGGGTTAGAGTGCGCCACAGATACCCAATGTGACTTAAATCTTTATCCACACATCAAAAGCTCAAAATTTTGGTTAACTCCCCCAATTTATAGAACATTCGACAGAGTCTCCCATGTAATTGAGCGTAACCACTTCCCAGAGAACCACTAAAACAACTCCTAACAACACATCCACAACACAACAAAGCATAAAAATATATATTAATAACACCGACCTCAATATCAAGGGCATTACATTATCAGAAGTGGTACCTTGACATGAACTTCACCCATTTAAATCATAACACATAGAAAGTACCTTTTGAACCACAACTATTTGGCTCTACAAACAAGTAAGAATATTTCATTTCCACAACACACTCGGCCTTTGAGGCGACCCTACTTGACTCACTGGCTTAGCTATATCACTTTGACGGAGGCAATCCCAACTTATGGACTTATCAAACAAGGATGACCATAAGCTACCTATCAAAAGCCAATTATCTACTTTACCTTCAATAGCTTCCACCTGAACGATAGACAAAAGGTCATCCAATTACCCTCTTTAACGTAGACACATGAAACACCGGGTGCTTAGAGGACAACGATGGGGAAACATCATACTTGTAGTTTGGCATATTACTTTTTAAGATTTCACAAGGCCAAATGTGCACTACACCGACTTTACCTTTATTAACAACTCACATAATATATTCATGTAGAAAATCTTGAGAATAACCTATTCACTTCATTCAACTCCAAATCTCTATGTCGGACACCCAAACTAAACCCTTGGCAACCTTCAACCATTATTCTAGGATGTGATAGAATAAATATGATCATAGATTTCCTACCCAATAGGTTCGATCATGGAATGATACTTTCTCTTTGACAGACTGGAACCACTACTATCGGTAGGTTTAATACAAGGAAGAACAACGGGGTTCGAGATTGAGCAGGAATTGTTCAGGAATTTATTAATGTACTGAGCAGGGCATTACAGGAGGTTATATCCTAAGGGATATGAAGGTACTACCAATAGTGCTAACATGATTAATTATTGTGATGTCATCATTGATTCGACAAATGAGGCATAGAGTTAAGTAGTACATACGGATAATGTGAAAACCATGTACATGAGCCTATGATGTAAAAGAGGTGAGTCCTTAGCATCCATTATTCTTGGAAGGAAACTATTTATGCAAGGGATAGTAACAATTATTCCATTCCATATGTGCCTTGCCCGACAATAGTAAGCTTTCAGGAGAAATAGTCAAGTACATGTCACCAGTTACCTCCTTGAGTGTAGGGAAAATCAGTTTAGCTCACAATGAGAAGATTTTTGCACCATGAATGTGTTTGTGATTTCAAAAATACATGAAGTTGTGTTACGCCTTCAACAGTATTTGACACATGAAAACTACGCCCCAAGCCTACCCGGCTGAAAAAGAGGTTGGTCACTAGTGGGATTATTATTATGACAACTTATACCTTCCCGATGGTTGATCCTATATGAGAGGACTAGAGATATGCTAAACGTGAACCTTAAACTAAATATGTTCATGATAGGTGCCTACTAATCTGGAATATCTAATTCCAACCTTTCACGAGTGAGACCATGTACTTAGGACATCTTAATATTGGGGTTAAATCATGCATTGGTTAGAATGATTATAATGAGTAATATGATGCTCCGGGGAAAAAGACAAATAACTCCTATCCACCCAGGGATGTGGAACACTAAGGGTAGTAAACCCTCCACACAGGACAATGACATACTCAATGATTTACTAACTAAGGAACACAGTCAGTACATGTTGTAGAGGTTTAAAGAGAAAATGAACATTTGTTATGAGCTGGACACATTTCTGCTATAATAACTCCCAAACTGCAATGACATGCCACGTCATGGGCAACTACAATACTAGGAACAAAGTGAGCTACTTAATGCGGAATGTCCTAAGTGGCCATAAAAGTCATACTAAGATGGGCAAACAATGGAAATTCTTAGGATGAATTTGTGAGGATCCCAAGTTTCAGAGTATCTTTATGCAGACAATTGACCCTCTCACTTGACATGTACACATATAATAGGTGCTAAGATATGCTTTTATGTTACTTGGATAGGGAAAAGGATCTTATGACTATATTCACAAAGGGAGCAAAGTGACTGTTCAAACCATAGGTGTCACATGCACAGGAAAGAGAGAGTGGTTCAAGAAGAATCTCAACACTGGGTTGCTTTACATTGTACTTGATACCACATATGTAATCTTTACGATGGTGCATGCATACGCACAAGGGAGTAGACATTATCCATTTGGAACAAAAGGTTCTGTAAGGAATTCAATAGGTATAGTCCCTTGTGGAGAATTTAGGGAAGCAACTTGGAATTATTAACCTTGGCTTGCAACTCAATTCAAAGAAATCATTATAGAAATCAATTCCTCAAGAGGTTGAAAGTAAGATAATTGTGATAAAGAGGCTTCACAAATGATATGTCTCGTTCAAAGAGTGGATACAAAGAACGACTCATAAAGTTGTTCCGGTTCTATCCCAAATTCCATAGAAACATAAGGAATGGCATATGACAAAGTGGAACCGGGGTCAGTAAGAGCATATACGTCTTTAGATTGGATAGTCAATATACTTGTAACTATATCTGGATCAGCCTCCAACTGTTGACGCCTCCACATTACATAAAACTTGTTGGGCCCTCCCGAGCTCTTGATACAACCCTTAGCTGCTCCATGCCTTGCGGGTGCTATAGTGCCTCCAGCTGGGGGAGGCGTTGTGGATGAAGTAGTTGCAGAACTGGATGGCTGTGCCACATCTCTGCCCATGCTCTGCAAGACGAACTACAATCTCTCTGAATGTGACCCCTCATTACACACTCGTAGCATACATTGGTACCATAGTCACATACTCCCGAATGAAATCTCCCACACTTCAACCAACGGGGATGAGGTCCTCTAAACTAGCTCTCCCCACTAACTTAATATTCTAACTTTCTGCATACACCATAAGCTTCCCCCTTATCCTCCCTCAGAGCCTCCATGGCGGAATTAACAATCTCTCTACCGACCTGCGGTGTGGACCTTTGGCATTTGCCAAACCTGCTACCGCTAACATGCTGCTGCGCATACTCACAACATGACGCCAAATGTTCCTTCCCTCATATCGGGTAGAACGGAGTAAGTAAACCAATCTAGGGCATTTGTTCTTCTTGTTACCCCACTTTCCTCAATCATAACATATTTCAAGAGTTATCCAACATGTTCCCAAATGACGTTTCTTGCAAGTCAAACAATCCAGTTTATTAGTACCAACAAGCCTCTTTTGTTTCTTAAATGCTCTCACTAGATGATCCGATGGTGTGGTGACATTGGTAGGAACAAGGGTACTTCCCTTAGCAACAAGTTCTTCCAATCCCTCCATGACTTGATGTATTCTCCCAATAAACTCTTGTGCAATCTCCCCCAGATTCTCCGGCGAGGTCATTCCCTCCTTGCTACTTTGAACTCGTGGATTACTCATCTGGAAAATGAGACATAATGAGGAAATTAACTTTCTATCTTGAGCTTTATCGCAGGATCTAGAGTATAAAAGAAAGGTGACATTCCTAAATGCCTAAGTATCCTCTTAATTTTAGATGTGGTCGACAACACACCGATAAGAAGGACTCTACTAGACACGGCTCTGAGACATCCTAGGACACTTTAAAACTTTATGCTCTGATAATAAGCTTTCACGCCCCGACCTTGGGGACCGCGACTGGCGCTCAGCCGAGATACCCCGGTTAATCAAGCCTCAAAGATGCCTTCTATCAAACTTTGCCCATTAAAAATATAAAAATCAGTACAAGTGATAGACAAGAGAAGAGTCATATGTTCCATATTCTTTTTCTATTACTCAAAGAGATTCATTTACGCTTTCCAAAATATTAAAGTTTATAGATATGATGAAAAACATGTTTTCCAAAATACCAACACTTCTAGTTCAATTCCAAACATCAAACACCACCCACACCATGTCTACCAAGCATCTAAGAAAAACAGTAGAGTAGAATAAAAGTGTCGGTGATAAGGCCCCGACTATACCTCAGAGCACAAAATACAACATCAAATGACATAAAGCCTAGAACATAGTAGGGCTCACCAAAACCTGCTGATTATGGAGTAACTGCTAACGAGGATCAAGACCGCCCGCTGTTGAACTACCTGCATCCATTGAAGATGCAGCGCCCCCGGCAAAAGGGACGTTAGTACATATGGAATAGTACTAGTATGTAAAGCTAAATGTCCACTTACGAAATAGAATGCCAATGAAATAAGGGGAAACTTCATGAAAGCAACAAGTAATAATCAATGATATCCAAATGCCAAGTTAAAACATAACAATTTTTAAAATACGAAAATAACATATATTTTTGGTTAGGAGATCATTAGCACCGATATACCACCATGTTTTTATCATGGAGTCTGATCACGCACGATCGAATAAGCCATCTCCCCAAGGACAATGTGATGCGAAAAAGGTGTTACCAAAAGTAGTACCACCATGTGCGCAGCATGGCATCCGATCTCCACCTGATCGGCTAGGATGACTTCCCACATATTCCGTGTGGGTTGACTTTCCAATTCACAAGTAATATCAATCTCATCCCAAATAAGGGGAATAATCACAATCCACCCTACACC
>AWOL01S0053297.1:13905-24914 GCA_000715115.1 Nicotiana otophora
CGATCGGGTCGTGAACGGACTACGTACTAAATTTATGGTGTTATTGATATTGAAAGTAATTGTGGTTGATTCTCTAATGAGATAGCCTAGCCGATCGGGTCGTGATCGGACTCCGTGCTAAAAGTACGGTGGCATTGGTATTGTGAACAATAGTATATCGATACTAAAAATCTCCCAATGTGAGATATGGAAATTAATTTGAACACTGTCTTGATCCTAAATTGAGGTTTGATGTTGATTAAGGCTTTCATTGATATTATGATAATCTTGTTGTATTTTTTGTCGTTCTATTGAGAGGGTATTTAGTTATACATACTAGTGCTATTCAACGGTACTAACGTCCCTTTTGCTGGGGGCTCTGCATCTTTAAATGGATGCAGGTGTTCCACAACAGGAGATATTGATCAGTCATAGCAGTACACCTTCTTCCCAGTTGACTTGTGAGCTCTACTTCATTCCGGTGTCATGAATCTTTTGTACTTTATGCATTCTGTTTGAGCTATAGCCGAGCCTTGTTGCCGGCATTATCATTGTACTCTTCTTTATTTATATAGGCTCTGTAGACATAGTGTGGGTTGTGTATTGGTACTGGAAAAGTCAAAATATATATATTAGGTTGTGGTTGTATTACTTGTCCAATTGAGACTTTAAAAATGATGAAACTATTGGAAATGCATTGGTATTGTAGACGTGAACACCTTTTATCTAATTAAGAACAATATGCATTATCTCCATTCGTGGGTGAGTTTCGGTAGAATAAAATCTAACAGGCTTCCTCGATCGGGTTTACTCGGTTGAGCACCGGTCACGCTCCTTGGTTTTGGGGCGTGTCATATCCCTTCTTTCTTTTGACATGATCAATACAATACAAACGAAATGAGTAAACGTACAATTTTCATAAATGATTCTATTCATAGAAATATTAGAGATGCCTACGTTCTTGATTCCCCATACAAATTATTATTATATCTTATGTTCATGGGTCTCAGAAAAATACGTATTTGACAAAGTTTATCCGGAAGGCATATTGATTTTATGACATTACGAGAAATCTTATTAACGTAATTCTTATGCATTTCATGCATTTATACATATACATTGACCCATGGCCATATGATGTTATATACGCATATATTATATGTATATGGGATATGGGAAAAGGTTATGGCGTTATATACGCATCACCACCTGATCATCTGGTATACGTTGGTGATTTGCCCACAGTGGCTGAGATGATATGATGGGATGCCCTCAGAGGCTTGATGGCGTTATGTACACACATACCTATGCATGGTATGTCATTTATACGCATATGCATGACATTTCAAATATTAAATGATTCACAGAGCTATTCAGACTTACATGTCGAGTCTTTTACTCCATGTTTCTCTTATGTCTATTATTTACTAATTTTCATTCCCTACATACTCGGTACATTATTTGTACTAACGTCCCTTTTTCTTGGGGATGCTACATTTCATGCCCGCAGGTCCCGATAGACAGGTCGAGAGTCCTCCAAGTAGGCCATCAGCTCAACGGAAGATGTTAGCGTGCTCCATTTGCTCCGGAGTTGCTTGTTTGGTCAGTATAATTTAGATGTGTATTGTTTGGTATGGCGGGGCCATATCTCGACCTTTATGATAAGTATATACTCTTAGAGGCTTGTAGATAGATGTCATGTATACGGATACTTGTATGGCCTTGTCGGCCTATATTTTAAGTGTATAATGGATCACATTGGCCTTATAGGGCCGTATGTCGCAGGTATGATTTCTCATACCATTCTGGGATCGTTTTCACAAAAATCAAATTTGGTCAACATTTCTAATTTAGGATTATAATCAAGAACCAAAGGGTCCAAATCAACCCAAACCATCTCGGAATAAAACTATCTAACCCCGCAATTCATAAAATCACAAATACACATGTGTGAATCATCAAAAGGGGAAACGATGCGCAATTACACAAAACGACCAGTCGGGTCGTTACATTCTCCCCCTCTTAAAACAAACTTTTGTCCTCGGACGTGCATAGAGACATACCTGACGTGATATAAAGGTGAGGATAGCGACTCCACATATTGTGCTCGATCTCCCATGTCGCCTCCTCGACCGGATGACCCCTCCATTCAACCTTCACTGAAGCAATGTTCTTTGATCTCCACTTTCAGACCTGCCTGTCCAAGATGGCCACCTGCTCCTCAACATAAGTCAAATCTTTGTCCAATTAAACTAAGATGAAATCTAATACTTGGGACGGATCACCATAATACTTCCAGAGCATAGAAAGATGGAACACCAGGTGAATTACCGATAAGCTAGGTGGCAATGCAAGCTTGTAGGCCACCTCAAAAGGACAAATGTACCTAGGGATCAACTTACCCTTCTTTTTGAACCCCATCACACCCTTTAAAATCTATATCACGAGCCCTCCGATCGACATAACACTTCTGTCTAGACTGTGTTGTACGAAGCTGATCCTGAATCAACTTGTGTAATGACTCGACCGATCATTTTGAGAATTAGGGTCCTGTTCAGTGGCTTAAGGTCTCGAGTGGCTTCGTGTTATGTATTATGACTTGTGTGTGTGGCGAGGTTTGATTTTTGGATGATTCAGGATTGATTTGGAAGGGTGATTCTTGTCTTAGAAGCTTAAGAGGTAAGAGTTTACCGGAGTTTGACTTGTGCATAGACAACTCCACAATTGTGTTTTGATGATTCAATTTGCTTCGTATGGTTATTTTGCACATAGGCGTATGTCTGAATTTGGATTTGGAGGTCCGTAGGTTGATTTGATGCATTTCAGTGAAAATTGGAAAGTTGAAGGTTTGGAAGGTTGAGAGGTTTGACCGAGAGTTGATTATGTGAATATCGGTATCGAATAACGATTCGAGAGCTGGAATAGCTCCATTAAGTCCTTTGGGACTTGTATGCAAAATTTGAGGTTATTCCAGGTTGATTTGATATGATTCGACGCGAGTTGTAGAAGTTGAAAGTTCATGAGTTCATTACGTTCGATTTGTGGTGCGATTCAGTATTTTGATGTTGTTTGATGTGATTTGAGGCCTCGAGTAGGTCCGCGTTATGTTACAGAACTTGTTGACATGTTCAGACAGCGTCCTGAGGGGCTCGGGTGAGTTTCAGACCATTTTAGGCCATTTTAATTGCTGATGTTTGGCCATAGAGGTATGCATCGCGATCACGGACTTTGGGTCGCATTCGCGAAGAGAAAAATTGATGTTTGGGCACTGTGAATTGCGATCACAAAAGCACTTTCGCGATCTCATAGAGGAAATTTCTGTTATTACTGACTCGGCTTTGGAAGCTTACATCTTGCAATTTATAAGGAATTTTGAGATGATCCAAAAATGAAAGTTGTAGCCTTTTAAGTCGAGTGGTTAAAAAATCCATTTGTCATTTAGATTTTTGTACAAACAGTTATGGCTTTTACACTACAGATTGTCTGAGAAGAGTTTGGAAAGGGTAATGGAATTTGTTCATCGCGATCGCGGGAAAATGGCCACGATCGCGAAGGGTAAAATTTGTGCTAGAAACTTTTTGAATCGCGATCGCGAGGTTGGTATTAGTGATCTCGAAGGGTACCTCCGGAGCAGTGTTTAAAGTACTTTATTTCGAAGGTCTTGGTCATTTTATAATATTTTGAGCTATAGAGCTCGGATTTGGGCGATTGTGAATTGGATTTTTACACTTTGGCTTGGGGTAAGTGTTCTTTATCCGGATTTAATTATGTTTTATGATTACATCTTTAATTTTAACATTAAATTAGTGAGTTGAATTGGAGAAAATGAGAATTCTTGTGTAATCTTTCAAAAATATAAAATGAGGATTTGAAGGCCGATTTTATGTCGGAATTGGATAATTTTGGTATGGTTGGACTCGTATCAGAATGAGTGTTCGAATTTTGTGAATTTTGTAGGGTTCTGAGGTGCGGGCCCGGGGTTGACTTTTTAGTTTTCATTAAAGATCGAAGCTTTATTATCTGAAATTATTTCCTATGGTTTTTATTTATGATATTAAATTATTTTGGCTAGATTTGAGCCGTCCGAAGGTTGTTTCACATGAGAAAGTCATTTTAGAGTATCAGTTCGGCTTCTTTGAAGTAAGTATATTGCCTAACTTTGTGTGGGGGAACTACCCCTTATGATTTGAGTCGTTTGTCCTACTTGTGTCATGTGAAAGCCGTGTACGCATGGTGACGAGTACATACTCAGGCTTATATGTGTAAAATTGACCGGCTTAGACTCTTAGCCATCTTTCATGAATTTATTTGGAATTCTTAGCACATATTATATCTTTTATTCGTCATGTCTACATCACATGCTTTAATTGAATTTGTCGTTACATGTCACATTCTTTAGTTATCAAGTTTGCTCTTATATGCTTTATTTGAAGTTGTTATCACTTTTATCATTATATGATTTCTTTTATTGTGGAGTTACTCTTAGTTGAAATTATTTTTACATGATATCCTTTTGTTTCGGGGTTATTCTCATGCATTTAGACATAGTGCTAGTTCGTACCATCTCTTTCATTGTTAGCCTATTCATACACTAGAATCTGAAGTTTGCCATTTCATAGAAATTGTTTCACTATTGAGTTTATCCTTAAACAAATAATTGGGATTGAGGTTATCAAATGTCATTAATCTATTTCAATTGAAGTTGTGTTTAAAGGGGGTGTTGTTCCTTGTTGAGTTACTTTCCCGTTTATTTTGTTGTTATTGAGATTCTATACACATTGTGTTGAGCCGTGGGCTATTTGTTGTGAAAATATTGATATTGTTGGATATTTGGAAAGGTTGTGGCCTATGAGCACTTATGATACAAGTTGATATGTCGTGTTGTTATGATGTTAGCACATGTGAATTGTTATGTGGTTTGGTTGTTGTTATGCAGAGTATAAGTGTGGCATTTCACCGTCGTTGTTATGTAGGGCATAAGGGTGTCATCTCACTGTTGCTGAATGTATGGAGTGATACGGGTGGCTATTTTGTTATTGTCCGGGCGGAGCGATAAGGGTGGCGATTATACGGAGTGATACAGATGGCTATCAGAGTGATACGGGTGGCTAATAATATTGTCAGGGCGGAGTGATACGGGTGGCTAATAATATTGTCAGGGCGGAGTGATACGAGTGGCTATCAGAGAGATAAGGGTAGAAATGTAGGGATCATGTGTGATGGCTTGGGGACATTGTGTTATTGATTTTCGTGTGATGGTATGCTATTCCTGTGTATGTCATACACCTTACGTAATTTGTTGTGTTGCTTCGATGAGCTACTCGATGTCTTTGATATTACTTGTTTACTTGGGCTACAATATTATACTCGCACAAGCGTACACCCTAGCATGCCACTTATACTAGCTCATGAGTATGAATATTGAACTTTATTAATCATGCCCATGTGTTCTTGTATTATCAATTTTCATATTGATAGTGAGCCTATGAGCACGCCGGGTGGATTGGGATTATGAGCCTGTGACTATGTAGGGCGGATTGTGATTGTGAGCCTGTGACCACGCCGAGCAGATTGTGATTGTGAGCCCGTAACCACACAGGGTGGATTGTGAATGTGAGCCCGTGATCATGCTGGGCCGATTGAGATATTGGCACGTGAGTTGTCCATGCGGTTTTGATTTGAAATGTGGGCACAAGGTGCCATGGGCATAGGATGGTGGGCCGAGACCCGTGACTTGTGATTATGAGACCAGGTATCACAGAGTGATTTCGTTGTGACACTTGTGTTAGAACGGCTTGATTAATTGGTTGTCCTTTGTGTTCCTTAGTTGGTTTTTAGCGATACTTTTTAGTGTTCTTATTGCTTAACTATTATATCACTTGTTGATTCTTGTTGCCATTTACTAATTTCGGTTTTCATTATTAGCTTTATACTTCTATACTGAACAGGTTATTTTATCTAGTGAGTGTCTTGACTTATACGTTGACACTACTCCACCGAGGTTAGTCTTGATACTTACTGGGTACTGACCGTGGTGTACTCATACTACACTTCTGCACATTTTTGTGCAGAGCCAGATATTGGTGATATCAGCAGAGTTAGCATATTGGTCACGAGGATTCAACGTAGAGCTGCTTGGTCGGTGCAATCCCTTGGAGTTCTTCTGTTTCATTGTACTGTCAGCTTGTTATTTGAACAATATTGTATTTCGATCTTTAAGATCTTTCCATTTACTTAGCTAAAGTTCGTGATTCTGTATTACCAAATCTTGGGAGGTTGTTATGATTATTGTCGCGTAGGCTTATTATGCTTTTGTTTCGGTATCCTTATTAGACACTGTTTCAAATTATCATTGTTAAAAATTTTCCTAATCGTTGTTAGTAATCGGCTTGCCTAGTATTAGAGACTAGGTTCCATCACGACGCCAGCGATGGGTTTTTGGGTAGTGATAAGTTGGTATCCGAGCTCTAGATTCATAGGTTTTACGAGTAACGAGCAAGTTTAGTAGAGTCTTGCAGATCGGTACGGAGATGTCTGTACTTATCTTCAAGAGGCTACGAAAATATTAGGAAAATTCTACTTCTTTCATTCATGTCGTGCAGATTTGTTGATTACATAGTTTGGGCCTTTGTATCTCTATTCTCTCGGAAATAGTGAGGACACGCACTACCGGGTCAGCTGAGCAGACACCCGCGCCCCCATCTAGAGCCGCGAGAGGCCGGGGCCAAGGTAGAGGCCGAAGAGGGGCACGTGTCACAGCTAGATCACCTCTTAGAGCAGCAGTTGAGGATCCGCCAGTAGCTCCGGTTGGGGGACAGGCACCGGAGGCGCCTGTTGTTACCCTCAAACTTCAAGAGACTTTAACGCTGTTCCTGAGCATGTTTGGTACATTGGCTCAGGCGGGATTGATCTCTTTTGCACCAACTACTTCGCAGACTGGGGAGGAGCTCAGACTCTCACGCCCGTACTCCAGAGCAGCATGCTCATATTGGTCAGGTTCCGAGTATGGTACCGGTACAACCTGTTATTTCTATTCAGTCTGAGGTTAGGCCAGGGGCATCAGATGAGTAGTAGAAGAGGCTTGATAGGTTCAAGAGGTATAGACCACCTACTTTTAATGGCACAACTATCGAGGATGCACAATAACTCCTAGAGAAGTGTCACCGTATTCTCCGCACCATGGGTATTGTGGAGGTGAGCGGAGTTTGTTTACTATATTTTAGCTGTCGGGAGAAGGGTATCAATGGTGGCATATTTACGAGAAGGGTAGACCAACCGATGTAGCACCACCTGCTTGGGCTCAGTTTTCAGAGATGTTTTTGAGGGAGTTTGTTTCCTAGACCCTCTGGGAAGCCTGGCATACAAAGTTTGAGCAGCTGCGTAAGGGAACCATAACGGTGTCAGAGTATTCCATCAGGTTCAGTGAGTTATCCCGTCATGCCCCTACTTTGGTTCCTATAGTCAGAGAGCGAGTCTATAGATTCATTGAGGGACTCAGTTATGATCACAGATTCAACATGGCTCGGGAGTTCCAGATTGATACTCTATTTCAGCAGGTGGTAGAGATTGTCTGGATGATAAAGTGTATTCGGGGTGAGGAGAGGGAGGATAAGGAGACCAAGAGGTCTCGAGGTACTGGAGGGCTTAGTGGATTCTACCCTTCAGCTATGACCCATCATGGTGGAGGCTCGGGCAGTCGGCCATTCAAGTTCGCACTTCAGACTACTCGTGGTGCTCTAATTAGTTCTTTTAGTGCACCACCGGCACGAGGTTCCTATAACGGTTATTCCAGTTATCTGGCACAGACTCAGTATAAGTAGCCATGCCCGTAGAGGGGTTGCTATGAGTGTGGTGATACTAGGCACATCATGAGAGATTGTCCCAGACTCGGGAGGGGCCAATTTCATCAGAGCACTTAGGCTACAAGCTTTATTCCAATTGCTACTCCACCTGCACAACCAATTAGGGGCGGAGGACAGGCGGGTAGAGGGCATCCTATAGGGAGAGGTCCGGCCCGTTTATATGCTTTCAATTTTAGGGCTGAGGTTGTTGCACCATATGGTGTCGTTACCGGTATGGTTTTGATTTGTTATAGAGGATCATCATTTTTATTTTGATTCGGTTATGCGTATCAGGGTGAGTCCTCCTATCATGCTTCACATATGGGTGCGTTTTGTGATTTTGTACTCTACTTATGTGTTTACCCCTGTTGGGACATTCTATAGTGGTAGCCCATGTCTATCATTTTGTTTTGTTCACTATGAAACTAGAAGTGACTTTCTATTACTCATTACAGTAGGTTTTGATGTGATTTCTTGATGGTTTGGTTACGATTTGCAATTTAGATGCTCTACTGGTATGGAAAGTTTGTTACATGTTGTGATTTTGTTTCGCGTAATTGAATTAGTTGAAGGGTTTGGTTGGTATGATTGTATTATACTTTTGATTTAGAGCTGAGGATGTGATCCTCGCATTTTCATGTGGTTTGATATGCTTGAACCGGGCTACATCCGCGGAGGTGTTAATATTAGGATGCTTTCCTTGTGGTTAGTTCATATGTTTTGATTTTCCCATGTAGATGTGATTCGTAGTATGGTACTGATAGAGAGTTGTGCATGTCGGGCTTGTTTGATAGTTCTCTCGTGTGTTTCTCTTTGCATATTCTGTCACATTCGGATTGTGCTTATTGGGTTTTAGCTTACGAGGAGTGTGCCCAGGTGGCATTAGATGTGATTTGTTGATTTGAGTGGTTGGCTATGGGATCTTTATGTTTCTTGCATCGTTGTTAGTATTGTGAGGGTTTGGAATAGGGTTCTAGCTAGTATGAGGTTAATTGCCAATGCTGGATTTGATTATGGGCGGCTATGGTGGTCAGAGATGTTGTTATGGGCATATGGGCGATGTATTACGTTGGATGGTCATACCTTGTGGGCATATGCACAAGCTGCTGATAGCTCGTTGAGGTTGATACAGTGTGTTTTTGCGGGAATCGGGTCTTTGGGAAGCTTCAGATAGTGAAACATTTGGTTCTAAGGCTTATCGATGTGGGTGGAAGGAATAATTTTCAGTTGAGATGGTTTTGTCGAGCCTATGTCTATTGAGGTGACATGGGATCACCCATGAGTATATGTATGGTGAGTACATTCAGCGATTTGATGACTTTGCAATGGTTCTTGGCACGTTCGACCCGATCGATCGTTTGAGAATTAGCATCCCGTTTGGTAACTTAATGTCTCAAGTAGCTCCGTGTTATGTATTATGACTTGTGTGTGTTGTTGAGTTCAATTTTTGGATGATTCGAGATTGATTTGGAAGGATGATTCTTGTCTTAGAAGCTTAAGCGATAATAGTTGACCGGAGTTTGCATTTTGTATAGACGACTCCAGAATGGTATTTTTATGATTCCAATAGCTTCGTATGGTGATTTTGGACTTAGGCGTATGCACGAATTTGGATTTGAAGGTCTGTAGATTGCTTTGATGCATTTTAGCGAAAATTGGAAAGTTGAAGGTTTGGAAGGTTGAGAGGTTTGACCGGGCGTTGAATATGTGAATATCCGGCTTAGATTGCAATTTCGAAAGTTGGAATAGCTCCGTTATGTCATTTGAGAATTGCATGCAAAATTTGAGGTTATTCCGGATTGATTTCATATGATTCGACGCGAGTTGTAGAAGTTGAAAGTTCATAAGTTCATTAAGCTCGATTTGAGGTGCGATTCATAGTTTTGATGTTGTTTGATGTGATTTGTGGCCTCGAGCAGGTCCGCGTTATGTTACGAAACTTGTTGGTATGTTCGAACGGGGTCCCGAAGGGCTCGCGTGAGTTTTCGGGTTATTTCAGACAACGTTTAGGCCATTTTAATGGCTGGTTTTTGGCCACAGGGGTATGCATCACGATCACGGACTTTGGGTCGCGTTCACAAAGAGGAAATTTGATGTTTGGTCACTGTGAATCGCGATCGCGAAAGCATTTTCGCGATCGCGTAGAGGAAATTTCTGTTGTCACTAACCCGATTTTGGAAGCTTATATCTTGCAATCTAAAAGGAATTTAGAGATGATACAAAAATAAAAGTTGTATCCCTTTGAGTCTAGTTTTCAAAGAAATAAAATTGTCTGTCATTTGGAGTTTTGTACAAAAAGTTATGGCTGTTACACTATAGACTGTTTGAGAAGAGTTTGGGAAGGGTAATGGGAATTTATTCATCGCGATCGTGGGAGAATGGCTGCGATCGCAAAGGTTAAAATTTGTGCTGGAAATTTTTTGAATCGCGATCGCAAGGTTGGTGTCCGCGATCGTACCTTTGGAGCAGTGTTTAAAGTACTTTATTTCAAATGTCTTGGTCATTTTATCATAGTTTGAGCTATGGATCTCGAATTTGGGCAATTTTGAAGGTGATTTTCACACTTTTGATTGGGGTTGGTGTTCACTATCCGAATTTAATTATATTTCGTGATTTCATCTTTATTTTTAACATTACATTAGTGATTTGAATTGGAAAAAATGAGAATTTTTGTGTAAACTTTCAAAATTGTAAAATGAGGATTTGAAGGCTGATTTGATGTCGGAATGGGATAACTTTGGTATGGTTGGACTTGTATAAGAATGGGTGTTCAGATTTTGTGAATTTTGTCGGGTTCCGAGGTGCGAGCTTGGGGTTGACTTTTTAGTTTTTATTAAAGATCGAAGCTTTATTATCCGGAATTATTTCCTATGGTTTTTATTTATGATATTAAATTATTTTAGCTAGATTTGAGCCGTCTGAAGTTGTTATCACTTTTATAATTATATGATTTCTTTTATAGTGGAGTTACTCTTAGTTGAAATTGTTGTTACATGATATCCTTTTGTTGACTGGTTATTCTCATGCATTTAGATATAGTGCTAGTTCATGCCATCTCTTTCATTGTTAGCCTATTCATACACTAGAATCTGAAGTTTGTCATTTCATAGAAATACTTTCACTATTGATTTTATCCTTAAACAAATAATTGGGATTGAGGTTATCGAAAGTCATTAATCTATTTTAATT
>AWOL01S0053297.1:26225-39447 GCA_000715115.1 Nicotiana otophora
GGGGGGGGGGGGGGGTACTATTCCTTGTTGAGTTACTTTCCTGTTTATTTTGTTGTTATTAAGATTCTATAAGCATTGTTGAGCCATGGGCTATTTGTTGTGAAAATATTGATATTGTTGGATCTTTGGAATGGTTGTGGCCTATGGGCACTTGTGATACAAGTTGATATGTGGTGTTGTTGGGATGTTAGCACATGTGAATTGTTGTGTGGTTTGGTTGTTGTTATGCAGAGTATAAGGGTGGCATTTCACCTTTATTGTTATGCGGGGCATAAGGGTGGCATCTTAATGTTGTTTAATGTACGAAGTGATATAGGTGGCTATTATGTTATTGTCCAGGTGGAGCGATAAGGGTGGCTATTATACGGAGTGATATGGGTGACTAATGATTTTGTTAGGACAGAGTGATACGGGTGGCTATCAGACAGATAAGGGTGGCAATGTCAGAGTTCATATGTGATGGCTTGGGGACATTGTGTTGGTGATTTTCGTGTGATGATGTGCTTTTCCTTGTGTATGTCATACACCTTACGTGATTTGTTGTGTTGCTTCGATGAGCTACTCGATGTGGTTGATATTACTTGTTGACTTGGGCTACATTAGTACACTCGCACAAGCATACACCGTAGCATGCCACTTATAATATCTCAGGAGTATGAAACTTGTAATTTATTAATCATGCCCATGTGTTCTTGTATTATCGGTTTTCATGTTGATATTGTGCCTGTGAGCACGCTGGGTGGATTGTGATTATGAGCCTATGACCATGTCGGCAGATTTTGATTGTGAACCTATAATCACGCCAGGCGGATTGTGATTGTGAGCCCGTGACCATGCCGTGTGGATTGTGAATGTGAGCTCATGATGATGCCAGGCGAATTGAGATATTGGCACGTGAGTTATCCATGCAGTTGTGATTTGAAATGTGGGCACAAGGTGCCGTGGGCACAGGATGGTGGGTTGAGACCCATAACTTGTGATTATGAGATGAGGTATCACAAAGTGATTTTGATGTGAAACTTGTGTTAGAACGGCTTGATTAATTGGTTGTCCTTTGTGTTCCTTAGTTGGTTTTTAGCGATACTTTGTAGTGTTCTTATTGCTTAACTGTTATATCACTTGTTAATTCTTGTTTCCATTTACTGATTTCGCTTTTCATTATTAGCTTTATACTTCTATACTGAACATGTCATTTTGTCTAGTCTCGTCTTGACTTGTATCTTGTCAATACTCCACCGAGGTTAGTCTTGATACTTACTAGGTACCGACCGTGGTGTACTTATACTACAGTACTACACATTTTTGTGCAGAGCTAGGTATTGGGGATATTAGACTCAGGTAGAGTTAGCATATTGGTCATGAGGATTCAAGGTAGAGCTGCTTGGTCGTCGCAGTCCCCTGTAGTTCTTTCCTTTCATTGTACTTCAGCTTGTTATTTGAACAGTATTGTATTTCGATCTTTGATAACTTTCCATATACTTAGCTAGAGTTCGTGACTTTATATTACCAAATCTTGGGAGGTTGTTATGATTATTCCCGTGTAGTCTTATTACGCTTTTGTTTCGGTGTCCATATTAGACTCTGTTTCAAATTATCATTGTTAAAAATTTGCCAAACCGTTCTTGGTAATCGGCTTACCTAGTCTTAAAGACTAGGTGCCATCACAACGCCTGCGGTGGGTTTTTTGGGTCCTGACAACTTGACTTTCCCAAGGCATCCGAACCAAATCAGTGCCCAACAACCTAGCCTAACCCTGCTCAATCCAACCAACTGGAAAACGACACCGCCTCCCATATAGGGCCTCATAAGGAGCCATCTTGGTACTCGATTGTTAGCTGTTTTTGTGGGCAAACTCTGCAAGCGGCAAGAATGGATCCCATGAAACCCCGAGATCCATAACATAGGGGCATAGCATATCCTCCGAAATATGAATGGTGCACCGAACTGTCTATCCATCTGGGTTTGAAATTCTATACTCAACTCAACCTGTGTTCCTAACTCACGTTGCACGCCCCTCCAGAAATGCAATGTGAACTGCATGCCTCGATCGGAGATAATGGACACCAACACATCGTAGAGACGAACAATCTCACGGATATAGATCTGAGCCAACTACTCGAAATAATAATTCACTACCGGGATGAAATGTGCGAATTTGGTCAGCCTATTCACTACCACCCATACAACAAAATCCATGGTAATCCGCTCCCACTTCCACTTGGGAATCTCAAGTATCTAAGGCAAACCGCCCGACCTCTGATGCTCGTACTTTACATGCTGAAAGTTCATGCACCTAGCAACATACTCCACTATATCTTTCTTCATTTTTCTCCACCAATAGTGTTTCCTCAAATCCTGATATATCTTAGAGGCACCCGGGTGAATGGAATACCGTGGACTGTGGGCCTCCTCAAGAATCAACTCACGCAACCCATCTGCATTGGGCACATATATCTGGCCCTGCATCCATAACACCCCGCCATCTCTAATAGAAACATCATTGGCATTACTATGCTGCACCTTGTAATTAAGGACAACCAAATGGGGGTTGTCATACTGGCACTCTCTGATGCGCTCATACAAAGAAGACCGAGAGACCACGCAACCAAGAACATGGCTGGGCTCTAAACATCCAATCTCATGAACTAGTTGGCCAAGGTTTGAACATCCATGGCTAGTAGCCTCTCTACTGCCGGTAGATATGCCAAACTGCCCATACTCTCTGCCTTTCTACTCAAGGCATCGGCCACCATATTGGCCTTCCCGGGATTATACGGAATAGTGATATCATAGTCTTTAAGCAACTCAAACCATCTTCGCTGCCACAAATTAAGATCTTTCTGCTCGGACAGATGTTGGAGACTCCAGTGGTCCATATAGACCTCACATGGAACACCGTACAAATACTGCCTCGAAATCTTGAATGCATGAACAATAGATGCCAATTCCAAGTCGTGCACTGGATAATTCTTCTCATGAACCTTCAGCTACCGATACGCTTAGGCAATAACCCTACCGTCCTGCATCAACACTGTGCCAAGACTAATATGCGATGCATCACAATACATAGTGTAAGACCTTTAACCCGTAGCCAATACTAACACTAGGTTTGTAGTTAATGCATTCTTGACCTTTTGAAAGATTGCCTCACATTCCTCGGACCATCTGAACGGAGCACTTTTCTGGGTCAATCTAGTCAAAGGTGCAACAATGGATTAGAAACCCTCTACTAGACTACGATAATGTCTGGCATAACCAAGGAAACTCAGAATCTCGGTAGCTAAACACAGTTTGGGCAAACTCTGAACTAACTCAATCTTCTTCAGATCTACTTTGATCCCCTCAGTAGATACCACGACCCAAAAATGCCACCAAATAAAGCCAGAATTCACACTTGGAGAACTTTGCATATAACTTCTTCTCCTTCAAGGTCTAGAACTTTGCATATCAAATGTTGCTCATGATCCTCCTGGCTGCGAGAATATACCAAAATGTTGTCAATAAACACCACAAATAAGTCAAGATATGGCTGGNACCACGACCCAAAAATGCCACCAAATAAAGCCAGAATTCACACTTGGAGAACTTTGCATATAACTTCTTCTCCTTCAAGGTCTAGAACTTTGCATATCAAATGTTGCTCATGATCCTCCTGGCTGCGAGAATATACCAAAATGTTGTCAATAAACACAATGACAAATAAGTCAAGATATGGCTGGAATACACTATTCATCAGGTACATGAATATTGCTGGGGTACTGTCCAGCTCAAATAATATCACTAGAAACTCGTAGTGACCATACCGAGTCCTAAAAGTAGTCTTCAGAATATCCGGATCCCGAATCTTCAACTGATGATACCCTAACCTCAAATCAATCTTTGAGAACACTCTGGCACTCGGAAGCTGGTCAAATAAGTCATCAATGCGCGGTAATGGGTACCTATTATTCACTTTAACCTTGTTCAGCTACTTATAATCAATACAAATCCGCATCGAGTCATCATTCTTATTCACAAACAAAACTGGAGCACCCCAAGGTGACACACTGGGCCGGATGAAACCCTTATCAAGCAACTCTTGCCGTTGTTCCTTTAACTCCTTCAACCCACTGGTGCCATACGATATTGTTGAATATAAATGGGCTGAGTGCCTGACACTAGTTATACAAAAATAAATACCTCTATTGGGCGGCCTGCCTGTTAGGTATGATGGGAACACAACTGGGAAATCGCTCACTGCCGGAACTGACTCAACGGTAGGAGTATCAGCACTGACATCCCTCACAAAGTCTAGGTATGCTTAACACCCCTTATCAACCATCTGATGTGCATTAAGGAAGGACACAACCCTGCTAGCAATGTAATCCAATGTACCCTCCACTCCAATCACAGCAAACCTGGCATAGTCAAAGTCACAGTCTTGGCGTGACAATCTAGAATAGTGTGATAGGGCGACAACTAGTTTGTGCCCAAGATCACATCAAATTCTACCATATTGAGTAACAATAGATGAACTCTGGTCTCATAACCGCCAATAACAACTAAACACGACCGATAAACACGGTCCACAACAATAGAATCTCCCACAGGAGTGGACACATGTACATCAGAACTCAAAGAATCATGAGATATATCCAAATATGGATCAAAGTAAGATGACAAACATGAATAAGTGGATCTCGGATGAAATAAGACTGATGCATCCCTATAACAAACCAGAACCGTGCCTGTGATGACAACATCCGATGCAACCGCCTCCGTCCTACCAAGAAAAGTGTAGAAATGAACCTGAGCTCCCCTCTAGGGTGACCTCTACCCGCCAAACCTCCACCCCTAGCTGGTAGGAGAGGTGAAGCGAAAACCGGAATAGAAACCATGGCCTGAGAACCTGTTGACCCTGTGGAATCCATGGGGCCTGTATAGTTTATGGAGGTGCACCCCTCCTGTGTCTGGGGCAATCCCTCATATGTTCGTTATCACCACACTCAAACAAGCTCTCGGTGGGTGTGGCTGCTGAAACGAACCCTGGTCTGGTCAGCTAGACTGACCGTTGAAGGCACCCCTTATAAGAGGTTCACTAGAAAGTGGCTGAGCAAAATGGGCAACCTGGGACCTTGGAATAGCAGGGGCCATTAGTAGCTGGAAGTGCTGAATAAACTAGGCAGCTCACATAGCCTCTGCCATGACGGGCTACAACTAGAGCGTGGGCACCACTATATCCTCCCGAATCTCGAGGCCTCTTGGCCTCCTTATCCTGTCTCTCACGGCCCTGCATACCCTCGAACCTTCGTGCGATCTCTACCACTTGCTGATATAGAGTATCTATCTCTAAATCTCGAGCTATGCTGAATCTAATACCATAGTTGAGCCCCTCGATGACTCTGCGGACTCGCTCTCTGACTGTAGAAACCTAGTAGGCGCATGTCAGAACAACTTAGTGAATCTGATAACATACTCTGACACTGTCATAGTCCCCTAACACAGCTGCTCAAACTCTGTGCGCCATGCATCCTGAAGGTTCTAGGGAACAAACTCACTCAAAAACATCTTGGAAAACTGAGCCAAGGTGAGTAGGGCCGCATCAGCTGGCCTACCTTCCTCATCAGCTTGCCACCACTGATACGCTTCTTCGGACAACTATAATATAGTAAAAGCAACTCTACTCACCTCCACAACACCCATGGTGTGGAGACTACAGTGGTATTTCTCTATAAAACCCTACGCATCCTTGGTAGTTACGCCACCAAAACTAGGAGGATCATACTTCTTGAACCTCTCAAGTCTCCTCTGCTCCTCCTCAGATGCCACTGGCCCGACCTCAGACTGAATCAGAATAACTGGTTGTGCTAGCATGACACCCAGAACATGATGATCGTGGACCCGCTGCTCTAGAGTATGAGTCACGGGATTCTAAAGTCATTTTTCAGAGGTCCAAACAAAACTTGTCCTCGATGCAATTGTTGCTCAAAACTTGTGGAAACTTGGAGTGATCGGAAATTTACCAAGATACTTGCTTAAATGGTTTTAGACTATGTTTTTACCAAGGGTAACCTTTGAATAGGTTTAGAATTTTTTTGAAGGCCTTATGTTTTGATTATAGGCTTCGGACGTCTCCGAACCATTTTTAGGGTGGTCATAGCCTTTTAGGTTTAGGCACTGCCTGAGAGGTTTTGTGCCTACGGGTTTCGATAACCCGAGCCGCCCTAACTTATTTCGGACCACAGTCGCTGAGTGGGGTAGCCCTTTGGGCTCGGATAGGGGTGACCCTTGGGCTCGATAGTCCCCGGGTTGGAATAGTTCTTAGGCTCGATACTTTAAGAAGCAAAAATGTGTATTAGCAAGGTAGGAATATTCTTTCATTTCTATGCATAACGTACAAGATTGTAAGCGTGTAAAAGGTCGTATTATGGTTAAGGTGGCCTATGTAGGCACGGTTCACTTGACCGTTTGGCCCTTACTATAAATCCTAACCACCGAGCCTAGACTGTTCAAGCACAAAATATCCTTCCTTCCTTGCTAAGAAACTTGACCCGAAGGTGATGGCCCTCAGTATTCGAGGTAGATATTCAGAGGGCTCGGATACTGTTGATGATACCATTGACTCCGATTTAAAACCGGTCTTCGATTCGAAGTTAGCACGTTTTACTGTTGCCTCGTTAAAAACCTTACCTGAAAACCTATTTACGATAAAACCGGTTCAAGGGAAAAAGAGTGCAACACTTACTTTCAGACCTAACAGCCACATTCTCCTTTAGTTGTTGTCTGCAAGTGTTAGTCTGATTCGTAATATTTAAGAAAACAAAGTGAATGAGATCGTACATTAGCAGTAGTACCGTTTTAAGTGCATCACATTCTAGTTGTTCGGTAGTTGTGCACTATTTTCTGCTTCAAGTTTGTATGAACCTTTACCGGTAATCCCGATGACTCCATACGATCCTTTCCAATTCGGTCCCAACTTCCCTTTCCGGGTGTGCAGTGTTACTTTTCTTAACACCAAGTCCCTGATATTGAAGTGTCAAAGGTTGGCTCTTCGATTGTAATATCTTTCTATCCGCTATTTTTGGGCGGCCAAACAGACTAGGGCGGCCTCGCACCTCTTATCCAATTTTTCAAGGCTCGTACTCATGGGCTCACCGTTTGATTCTTCGGCCGCATATAGAAACCTGAGGCTTGGTTCTCCCACCTCGACCAGTATTAGTGCTTCGGCACCATAGACCAACAAAAACGGAGGGGCCCCGGTACTAGATTTTGAGGTCGTACGGTATATCCAGACTTTGGGCAGAATTTCCTTCCATTTTCTTTTGGCATCGGTCAACCTTTTCTTAAGGTTGTGAAGTATAATCTTGTTTGTAGTCTCTGCAAGTCCGTTCCCACTAGGGTGATAGGGTGTTGACAATATCTTTTGATCTTATAGTCCTCGAAAAATTTGCTTCCCTTGCTACAGATGAAATGCCTCCCGTTATCACATACTATCTCGGCCGGTATATCAAACCGACATATTATATGGCCCCAAATGAAGTTGATGACTTCTTTTTCTGGGACCTTCTTGAATGCTTGGGCTTCAACCCACTTAGAGAAATAGTCAGTCATAAATAGTATAAATTGAGCCTTACCGGGTGCCCACGGTAGGGGACCGACAATGCCCATTCCCTATTTCATGAACGACCAAGGCGATATGTACGAATGTAGAAGCTCCCCGGGTTGATCGATCATTGGTGCATGCCTCTGACAGCCGTTGCATCTCTGTACAAAGTCGTTCGCATCTTTCTCCATGTCGATCCAGTAATAGTCGGCTCTGATTATCTTGCAAACCAAAGATTCTGCCCCCGAATGGTTTCCGTATGTGCCTTCATGAACTTCCATTAAAACGTATTCGGTCTCCCCCGTCCCCAAGAATATGGCGAGTGGGCCATCGAACATTCTTCTAAATAGAGTACCTTCGGACATGCTAAACCTGGCTGCCTTCGTGTGCAGAGCTCTCGATTCTTTAGGATTCGAGGGCAACTTCCCATTCTTCAAGTAGTCTATATACTTGTTTCTCATGTCCCAAGTTAAACTCGTTGAGTTTATCTTGGCATGACCTTCTTCCATTACTGATTTTATGGGTTGTACGACTGTTCCCGAGCTAAATTCATCGTCATCAACCGATGATCCCAAGTTAGCCAGAGCATCAACTTTGCTATTTTGATCTCGGGGTATGTGCTATAAGGTCCATTCTTTGAATTGATGCAGCGTTACCTGTAATTTGTCCAAGTACCTTCGCATTCGTTGATTATTTACTTCGAATGTCTAGTTGACTTGATTTACCACAAGGAGGGAGTCGCACTTAGCTTCGACCACCTCAGCCCCCGGGATTTTAGACAATCCGTGCACTGCAATCATGGCCTCATACTCGGCCTTATTGTTAGTCAATTTCACAATTGTAATAGATTGCCTAACTGCGTTACTCGTAGGTGGCTTCAACAAGATGCTGAGTTCGGACCCTTTTGCAATCGAGGCACCATTTGTAAAGAGGTTCTAGATTCTTGAGGAAATCCTCGAGGTTAACAACAATTCCTTTCCAACTTCGGGTATTAAGGCTGGCACAAGTCGGCGATGAAGTCTGCCTAAGTTTGAGAATTGATGGTTGTTCGAGGTCGATATTTGATATCTTACCCGCTAATTTATATGATCCATTTGGTCAATCGGCCTGAGAGTACGGGTTTTTGCATTATGTTCCATAGTGGGTAATAAGTTACGACACAAATGGGATAGCATTGAAAATATCTCTTCAACTTTCTGGAGGCACTTAGCAAAGCGAGCTCCCATTTCTCTAGGTGAGGGTACCTTGTTTCGGCCTCACCTAGAGTCTAGCTAACATAAAAGATAGGAAATTGCGTACCTTCCTCTTCCCGGACTAAGACTCCGCTTACCTTTATCTCGGATACCGCTAAGTACAGGTACAACTGCTCGTCTGCCTTCGGAGTATGAAGCAAGGGTGGACTTGAAAGGTACCGTTTGAGTTCTTCCAAAGCTTACTGGCACTCCGGGGTCCATGAAAAGTTATTCTTCTTCTTGAATAACAAGAATAACCATTGGCTCTTATCGGAGGACCTTGATATGAACCGGCACAGGGCGGCTATGTGCCCGGTTAGCCTCTGAATGAACTTGACATTATCCACCACTGTGATGTCTTCTATAGCTTTGATTTTGTCGTGATTGATCTCAATCCCTCGGTTGGACACCATGAATCCAAGGAACTTCCCGACTCGCCACGAATGAGAATTTCTCCGGGTTCAGCTTCATATTGTATTTCCTCAGTATGTTGAAGGTTTCTTGCGAATGTTATAAATAGTCCACCGCTCGTAGGGACTTAACTAACATGCCCTCAATGTAAACCTCCATCGATTTCCCTATTTTTGCTTTGAACATCCGGTTTACTAGGCATTGATAAGTGGTACCGGCATTTTTTTAGTCCAAACGACATTACATTATAACAATAGGTTTCGAATTTAGTGATGGAGGAAGTTTTTTCTTGATCACCCATGTCCATCCAGATTTGGTTGTACCTAGAGTAGGTATCGAGAAAACTGAGTATCTCTTTCCCGGCCATTGCATCGATCATGCAATCGATGTTAGGCAAAGCAAAAGAATCCTTGGGGCACGCCTTGTTCAAGTCTTTGTAATCTACGCATATTCTTAATTTATTTCCCTTTAAGGCACTACTACTACGTTAGCCAACCAATCCGGGTACTTAACTTCACGAATGGAACCTATTCTAAGGAGTTTGGCTACCTCGTCATTGATGAATGCATGCTTGACTTCGGACAGAGGCCTCCTTTTCTGTTTAACCGGGTGGAACTTTGGATCCAAGCTTAGCTTATGAGTGGTTACTTTCGACGGGATCTCTGTCATGTCTAGATGGGACCAAGCAAAAAAAACAACGTTAGCTATAAATAATTTAATGAGTTGTTTCTTGAGTTCAGGAGTCAACCCCATGCCTAGGTATACCTTCTAATCGAGAAAGTGTTTGATCAATATGAATTGCTCCAGCTCCTCGACCGTCTACTTAGTGGCATCAGAATTATCAGGGCCGATGAAAGACCCGGGGACTCCGTAATCATCATCCTCGCCTGCCTCTTGCTTCTCCGATTCGGTCGGGGCCGGTGTCGGCGATTACTATTTATTTTCTTCATTCCTAATCGACTCTAGGTTCTTTGATGTCAATAGTGCGGACATCGGGATCACCTCATCGACCGCGAACATTTCTTTTGCGGTCGGCTGCTCTCCGTAAACTGTCTTGATCCCTCCCAGTGTGGGGAACTTCAATGCCTGGTGTAGTGTCGAAGGTATTGCCCTCATGTTGTTAATCCATGGCCTTCCAAATAGAGCATTATTTCTCATATCCCTTTCGATCCCATAGAACTTCGTTTCCTTAATGGTTCTAGCGGTGTTCGCTAGCAGGGTTATCTCTACTTCAACAGTTTCACATGCCATGTTGAATCCGTTTAAGACCCGGACTGCAGGCACTATTTGGTCTTGTAGACCCAGCTGCTCTATGACCCTCAATCTGATGATATTGACCGAGCTACCTAGATCAATCAACTCACACTTAACTCGAGATTTATTTATGGGTACATAAATTACCAGTACATCATTATGCGATTGCACGATGCCTTCAGCATCTTCATCGTTGAAAGGGATGGTCCCCTCCGGCATCTAATCTTGGGTTTGCTTTTCCCTTGTAATGGACACCTTAGTGTGCTTCAGCATTGGCCCCTGGGGGATATCAACTCCACCAATGATCATGCTGATGATGTGCTAAGGTTCCTCTTGCTCGGTCTATTTGTTGGAGTCCGTATTCCATAAGTGATTTTTGCTCGATCACTTCGAAATTCCCGGAGGTGACCCGTTATTGAATAACCAGGCCACATCTTCTCTTAGCTATCCGCGATCTTCGGCTTCGTGGCCGTGAGTTAAATGATACTTACACATAAGGTTGGGGTCTCTTTGGGCAGGATCGGTCTGCAATGGCCAAGGCCAATTGGTATCTTTCATGTGTACGATGGCAGATACGATAACGACAACATCGACACTGAAGTTGTATTCCAATAACCTCGATGTCTCCCTGGCTCCGAGCGGTCTGTCGAAACCGTTTTTTCTCATGAGTCCCCGGCTATTATGACTTCGATCGCTTATTTTCTCATTCCTCGCAGGGTTACGTCCGGATCCGCTGCCCCTTTGATCTCCGCTATATGGTTGATATCCATCTCTGTTTGGTCTTGGTTCATGATCAACGACTCTTTTAGACTTGTCATTAGTTCTGATGGGATACACGGACCCATAGGGGGGGCCCCGAGCTGATCATCCTCGACTCTGATTTTCGATTGGTACTTGTTATGGACGTCAACCCAAGTTACCGCTGGGTACTCTATCAAATTTTGTTTCAGCTGATGTGAAGCCAAAAGCGCTTTGGGGATTGAGTCCTTGAGTGAATGCTGGAACGGCCCAATCATCCATAGCTGAAGGTAGGTCCATTCTTTCCATTTGAAACATCGATACGAATTACCTGAGCATTTCGTTATCTCTTTGTTTCACTTTAAAGAGTTCCGATTTTCTGGTCTCGACTTTGATGGCCCTGGCATGAGCTTTTACGAAGGCATCTGCAAGCATAGCAAACGAATCAATGGTATTATGGGGCATGTTATGATACCATATCATTGATCCTTTAGACCGGATTTCTCCAAACCTTTTCAGCAAAACGACTCGATTTCGTCAAGTCATTTCCCTTGATGGCACACGTGTAGGAGCTCACATGTTCATTTGGATATGTGGTCCCGTTATACTTTGGAATTTCGGTCATACAGAACTTCTTTGGGATTGGTTTTGGAGCTGCGCTTGGAGTGAAAGGCTTTGGGACAAATTTCTTGGAATCCAGGCATTTTAATATCGGGGGTGCTCCTGGGATTTGATCAACCCTGGAGTTATAGGTCTCCACATTTTTGTCATTGGCTTTGATTTTCTTTTCTTCTGATTCCACCCGCTTTGTTAGTTACTCAAGTATCTTTATTATTTTGGGGTTGGTCCCGGGTTCAACTTCACCTGGCCTTTCCGTAGATGGTTTATTTCTGCGGGTGTTTCCCAGGATGGTTCGGGCTCAACTCTGCTGGGGGTGCGGCTTTGGTTCTGCAACTGGGCTTTTGTCGCCTGTTATTTTTGGGGTCGGTAGGCAAGTTTGCATTGATGTGACCACATGTGAGTTGGCGTCGATTGGGTCCGCGACCGGAACTCTGTTAGAGTCAATATGAGGCACCTCGTTGCCGGGCACTACATTGTTGTTCTTGCCATGGTGGCCAGACTCAACATCAACGTTCAAATGAGCGGATTCAGAGTTCGACATTTTTAATTTGACCTGAATTTAAATTCGCAAAGAACAAGCTCAAAACAGAGTGTGTTATGGAAATTTGTATCAATTTACCACTATTATTCCTATCCCCACGGTGGGCGCCAAACTGTTTACCCTTAAAAATGGATAACAATTGAATTTATACGCGGTTTTAAGGATATGTGGATTAATTCAATACAAGTGATTAATGACGTTATATTGACCAAATGAAAGACGTAATAAATGGCCAAACGAATGATAAGAGTGATCTCAGTCTCGGCTAATGGCTCAATGAGGAACCTGCCTTCGATTCCGAACTTGCACTTATGAAGAACTTAAGAACAAAAATAAGAACTTTGAACACCAAAGAGAATTGAAGTGAATTGCCTTGGTATGCGTGTTACAACGTCATCTATGAATAAAAATATTCCCCTTTATATAGTAGGAGAGTTTTACCCTAAAGTACACTCCTAAGAAAGGTATAAATCTTCCATTTAGCTAATCACTGAGTTTCTACCGATACGGGCCGAGATTCATATAGTGATATCCGATTGGGCACAAACGTCACGGCCTTTTGTTAGTCGTGTGCAGTTTTCTGGTATTGCACTCCGAGGTCTTGAGGCTCGGACCAGGCTTGGGGGACATGGTCCCGATGCCCGCGAGGGCAGGTGTTTTGCTCGAGTTCTAATACGCGAGGCTCCTCGCTCTAACTCCGATTCCTTATGAACATGTTCCTACTCAGTTTGCCTCACCAGGAAACCGAGATGCTCAATGGGCTCAGTATTACCCGTATACAAACCTCTTATCTGTTGTTGAATATTTTTGGGAAAAATCATAGTTTAGTAATATACTCACATT
>AWOL01S0053305.1:4254-22684 GCA_000715115.1 Nicotiana otophora
CCTCAGGGTACTACATCCCCTGGTTGCATTTTTTATTGCTAACAGAGGGTACGACATTCCCTAGTAGCATCTCAGAGAGCCACATGCCTCATCTTTTTGCCAACATAGGGTACGACATTCCCTAGTAGCATCCCAGAGTGCCACGAGCCTCATTTTTGTTGCCAACATAGGGTACGACATTCCCTAGTAGCATCTCAGAANTGCTAACAGAGGGTACGACATTCCCTAGTAGCATCTCAGAGAGCCACATGCCTCATCTTTTTGCCAACATAGGGTACGACATTCCCTAGTAGCATCCCAGAGTGCCACGAGCCTCATTTTTATTGCCAACATAGGGTACAACATTCCCTAGTAGCATCTCAAAATGCCATGAGCCTCATCTAATCACCAACACAGGGTACTACATCCCCTTATTGCATTACTTTCTGCCAACATAGGGTACGACATTCACTAGTAGCATCTCAGAGTGCCATGAGCCTCATTTTTATTGCAAACATAGGGTACGACAGTCCCTAGTAGCATCCCGAGCGCCACGAGCCTCACCTTATTGCCAACACAAGGTACTACATCCCCTAACTGCATTACTTTCTGCCAACATAGGGTACGACATTCCCTAGTAGCATCTCAGAGCGCCACAATCCTCATTTTATTGCCAACATAGGATACGACATTTCCTAGTAGCATCTTAGAGCTCCACGAGCCTCATTTTATTTCTAACATTGGGTACGACATTCCCTAGTAGCATCCTAGAGTGCCATGAGGCTCATCTCATCGTCAACACAGGGTACTACATCCCCTGGTTGCCTTCCTTCTTGCAATTCTTTATTCTGCAATAGCAGAGATAATTTAATGTGTTTTCAGTAACTCACAAATATTTCCTAGTGCAAACTGGGGCAAAAATTTTTTGTTCGTTTTGTTTGTTTGTAATGGCTTGTAGGTTTTTCTGCAAAGCACGGATTGGATGTGCAAAATAAGATTTCAGTTCTTTCCAGAGAAAGTGGAACGTTTGATTTCAATACCAGCCAAACCAGCTTTGACGTAATGCATGCAGAGACATAGAGTCTCAAGATCCATCTTCTCATCATCTGATCAAGAATCAAGCCTGGGAGAATATTTCATAGTTTGTTACATCGAGAGCATCAAGTTTCAGTCTAAAGTCAATTGGAAAAGCAAGTCAAGAATCAAGACAAGACTCCAGATGGCATTTAGATAGAAATTTTGTAACTCTTAGATTTCAAGAGTATGTAATTTTCTTTTCATTTTGATGTAATAGTTTGAACCGCGGATCAGAACCTCGACGGAACTTCGCTCGGCTCTCCATCTAAGTATACTCTATCAGTCATTTTCCACATGAACTACACGGGACCTGATTCTCTTAGAACCCGGGATATGTTGGCTGGCTAAAACCAAAGTTCGATCGCATCTGCTTCTTTTATCTTATTTTCCTTTTTAAATAATAGTGAGGTCAAAAATCAGTCACCTTGTTCATTATCTTTGCCTGAAAACTCTTCATGTTTTCAAGCAAAGAGGGTATGTTGTGAACAACTAATTTTTGACCACACCCAAATTCTATACTATTTTAGTATAAATATGTATTTTATGTCTACTTTTGATATTTCAAACCTTTATCTCACTTTTAATAGAGCTTATAAAAACTACAAAAATATTCACACTTTTAGAATACAAATTTTATTTCTATCTGTAAAGAGAAAAAGAAGATTTACAAAAATATTTGGTTTCTTTTAATTAGAATTTTTAATATGTAAGTTATGGTATTATTTTTTTTTAGTGTCATTTAAATTATAGTTTAAATATTTAATTTTCTTATATATTTTTAATATATACTTAATTAGTATTCTTACTTAGTTATTTTATTTTATCTTATAAAAACATAAGTACGCTTCTTTTAGTATTCTAAGCCTTAGTATGTAGTACTTCTTTTTCCAGTAATTTCTTTTAGAGATATAAGATATTAGTATAAGTAATTTTTTTTTAACATTTGATTTTTTTAGTCTTGTTAATTGGCTTTTGCTTTCAAAACAAAAAAGATGAGGATAAGAAAATAAAAATAATTTCTCCATATCCTAACGCTAACACCATGACTTTCTCCTCCCAATCCCTCATTTCCCTAATTCTCTCATACTGCTCACATTAATCCTAACTCAATCACGTCCTATTCTCCACTTCCCCCATTCATCTCCTTAACCCACATATCCGTCACACACACACACTTTAGTAAAAAAGGGGGATGAAAAAGAAATTTCAGCAACTAAGAGAAAAGAGGACTGTTCTTTTAGAGTAAAAAAATTCACTTGGAAAAACTGTTTAGTTACATTATTGAGTTCGAAGCCGGAGTTCGAAATTTTATTTGCGGTTCCGAGTTCGTGGTTCTAGAAAGGTTAGTATTGCTAGCTTTGAAAATCAGTAGATTGTAGCTGTGATTTTGTTAAAATCTCCACAAAAAGGTTCATCTCCGTCTCTTTAATATCTGGCTCATACATGGTTAGATATGTTTATTGATATCTTTTGAATCATTTTTATGGCATAAGAATTTGAGAAGTTTTAGTCTTGTTCGGTTTCTGTATTCTCAATATTGTTTAGTATGAGTAAAAGTTTAAAAGAGAATCCTTTAAAAGAGGACGACTTTTATGGTGTTCATAAGTAATTACTAGATTCTTGGATGAGTTTATTTTAATCTTTAATTTTTGATTCCCATGACAATCGAAATTTTTGTTTGATCTAATGTACATCGCTGGATTGTTTGCGACTTTAGTAAAATAATAACTAAGACGAGTTCTTTGTTCTTTTTTTTTTGTTTGCCCTTTCTTTCAGTTTTAAGTAGGATGGGTGCCTAAAGATTTTTTTTTTACTTTGTTATATTTTATGTATGAAGTAACGTGATTGACAAAATTTTGTTGGAGCATGTCTTAGTTTATTATTTGAGTTGCTGAAATCTTGGTTCTTTAATAGTTAAATCAGATTCATGTTCATATAAATGTCTATATCAAATTAAGACAAGCTACTCACACAGAACAATATGATAGCTAATTAAGATTATTATTTTATATTAAGTTCCACTGATAAATATAGCTGGAATTTGCATATGTTTTTTTGTATAAATATTTTTAGATAATAATAAATCTAATGTGATGTAGGTTTGTTTAAATTGTAATGCATCAGAAGAAAACTTCGTTGATTTGGTTCTATCTTCTAGGCCAATGATCATCTCTTAGTTATATTTTACTTTAAAACCTTAAGATTCGTTAGAATAGGTAAAAACTAATAATAATAATAATAATAATAATAATAATAATAATAAAAAAAAAAAAAATAGATAAATAATTGAGATATTCTAAAATGCTAGAAAAACTTTAGATGTACTTTAAATATTAGCCCATGTGTTCATACCCGAACCTTAGATTGATATGCTTAAGTAATAAAAGGATCTTGTGTGCATTCCCGCGTCTTGATACCTTTAAATTTAAAATAATTATGTTTTGACAATGTGTATATTCTGTACCTTGGTTTAACATTTAATTTCAAAGAAGTACCTTGTGTGCGTACCGCATCTTGGTGAACACAATTAATAAAATATAATAATTAATTAAGCGGTAATAAATAAGCCATAACCAATAAAATACAAGAATAGCTAAAAATTGATTTAAGCCTTATATTAGTCAATAAAGCGACCGTGCTAGAACCACGGGACTCGAGGGGTGCCTTACACCTTCCCCTCAGTCAACAGAATTCCTTACTCAGTCTTTTTTTGTTGTAGACCATAAATTAGGAGTCAAATCTTCCTTTTGATAAGGGATTCAATAAAAGGTGACTTGGAACACCAAAACTCAATTCCAAGTGGCGACTCTAAATAATAAATAATCCCTTTTCAAAATGTCACTTTAATTGGAAAAATTTCTCTAACTCAACCTCGTAATAAGGGTTACGGGAAAAAAAGAGGTGTGATAGATAGTACTATAGGATTCTCTAGGAATACCCCAATTTTGCAAATCATTTTCAATTTTGGTAATATTCGTTACTGCCAAAGATTGGTTTATACTGTTAAGAATTTTATTCTTTTCTGGGTTACTCATTTCAGAACTGAGAGGTGTATCTATTAATAGATTCTTTATTAGTCTTTAAATAATTAATAAAGTTAATCTTTTGGTTGGTATATTTGTCAAAAATTTGATGTTTATACCTAATTTTTTCTAATACCTCTTCTAGATATATTTTTGGGTTATTAACTTCGTTATAGAAATAGAATAGATTTCTATGAAAGCAGAGATCATTTATTGTTTCAGAAATGTATTTGTTTATTTTTCTTTTATATTTATTTTAGAAATGTATTTGTTTATTTTTTTATATATATTTTAAAAGAAACCATCTGTGTTTATTATGAAAATTTATTTTTCTAAATGAAGGATGATTTTTCATTAATATTAAACTTTTCATAGTTTATTAGTATTTGAGAAACATACTATCCTTAAGGCGTAAGTCTACTTTCTCTGTTATCTTATCATGAATTATTAATCTTAATAGTTCTATGGTGTTCTTAACTGTATAGTGTCTACTATTTATCTTCTTCTTCGCTTGATGATCTATTTCTTGAGTTCCTTAGTGTGTTCCTAGTTCTTAGTTATCTTGGGGGTTGGAGGTTAAACGTGTTGACTGTGTCCTGTTGTGTCCTGCCTCTGACGACACTCCTAGCCTATGGGTGACAGCAACTGACGGCAGTATAATAGAGTTTAACCAACATCCTCTAAGGATCCCTCACACTATGAACGGAGAACGATAACTTCACACTAGAGAATAAGATCATAAAGCTTTAAAGAAGATGAACAATAAACTTATACAGAGATCAACACTATAGAGCAGTTAAGACTTATAACATGAAGATGATAACAAGATTTCGATGAACCTAAGGATAGTATGAGGGTACACAGGCTAGTGTGAAGTTATCGTTCTTTGAATATGAGGGTACACAGGCTAGTGGAGCTGGATACACGGGCTAAATATGGTAATTAACTGGTTAAAGTTATGTAGATTATTTTCATGCCTTTAATTGGATTATCATAATATGTTATCTTCATCATCGTTAATCTATCCTTACATGATCTACTTGATATTGTAAATGCTTGTCTCATCTCATACTTGTTATTTGCCCTTACATGCTTAGTAAAAGTTATTGTTTTTTCATTGCCTTGTTAAATATTTAATTGTGAGTTACCTTACCTGAAGTTATTATTTCTTGGAATATCTTATTGTTGAGTTTGGTGTTGAAGTTGTGAAAGTCGTGATCATATTGAGGCAAAGTTGTAAATTGTTGAAATACCATTCTTGTTGAGTTATTCACTTTCGGTTGCTATTGTTGAGACTCTTGTACATATTGTAGTTGAGAAATGGGCTATTTATTATGGAAACACTATTATCATTGACTTCTTTGGCAAGTTGTGGTATTGGGCACTTGAGGTGCGATTTGTGATATGTTGTGATTGATACACATACGGTGTTATAAGGATAGGGGTTGATACGCATGTGGTGAGATAAGGTGGGCTTGATATGCGCGTTGCTGGTAGGGGAACTACTTGAAGTCATGCAGCGTGATAAGGTGGGCTAAACCGCGGGTAGGTATTTTCGAAAAAATAATTTTTCAAAACTAAATGCAAGGCTCCTGCAGTGGTATAAGGAAAGACTGTGAATTTTGATTGTGAAGCAAGACTACGAGGCGGTACCTCAGTAGTGATTCTTGTTGCTATCTTTCATTTACATTACTTGTATTTGTCTATATCGTTTCCTTAGCATTCTTATTATGTGTTTCTTTCGTGATGTCTTAATTGGCTTAGTTTTAGTGTAGGTATTCTTGATATATTTTTTCATTGTATCATTTCCATTGTTTCCATTATTATTCTGTACTATACCTGTTCAGTTCTTTATTTATTCCAGTAGGTGCCTTTACCTGACCTCGTCACTACTCTACTGGTGTTACGCTTGATACTTACTGGGTACCGTTGTGGTGTACTCATACTATGATTTTGCACATTTTCCGTGCAGATCCAGGTACTTCATACCAGGTTAGGCATCCGTGAGTTGAGCTTGGATCGGAGACTTCAAGATATACCTGCCGGCGTTCGCAGGCCTCGGAGTCACCCTCTATCTAGTTTCTATTTCATTCTCCTTTTATAGATATTGTTGTATAGAAATGTTTCAGTATACTCGTGTAGAGCTTATTTCAGTTGTATTGTGGAGTCCTTTTATGATAGTTGTTGGTTTAATTGGGAGTTTTATTATTATTTCTGTCAATTTTTCATGTATGTTAGGCTTACCTAGTCTTAGAGACTAGGTGCCATCATGACATCCTACGGAGGGAGATTGGAGTCATGACAAATATACATTCACATTAGCCTACCGATGGACTTCAAACCGATTTTGATCATCCCAAAATGGGCCAATAACCTTATAAAGATCCGCAATGACCATATTCATGACACATACGATCTACCGTCCAATCCAGAACACACTCCCACAGTCTGCAACTAAAGAAATCGAGCATCTCTCTGACATAAACTCTCACATTAGTGACAGTACCAGAACCTCCATACCTGATTTCAATCTCTACCACTTAAATGACTAACACATCGCATTTATACGATCATTATGCGGGAGATACAGCTACAACGTTCCGCACCAGGTAGCAAAATCTGCACATCCATAGCTATCAACCATACTAATTTTGCAATGCAAATGCGGAATCCGCAATTCAATACACGATGCCTCTTCTACAGAAATCCATTCCCAAGCGGCTCTAAAATAGCGTTAGCATACTCTGAACATCTGAAATCTTCCCCTGCTCCTCCGAGCTCATGACATCTCGATCAAACAGAACCGTAACCTTGATTCTTCAATTCCAATTCCACACCGCTCACTGCACTTATTATGCTATTACGCGAGAGTGCAAGAATCCTATCGTAATTACTGAACCACCAATGGAATAGCCACTCTATCGGCTAGACCCTTTATTTAACTCATTCTAGAAGAAAATTTGCAACATGCAACCAAATTCCCATAACCGTAAAAGACACAATCCTCAAGTCGTGGCCTAAACCGCCATAATTTATTCGCACAAAGGTGTCACGCCCGGAACTCGGGAAGCGCGACCGGCGCTCAACTGAGTGAACCCGGTCAAGCAAGCTTGTTAGATACTTTCTACTCAAACTCACTTATGAATACAGAAAATACATATTTTCGTTAATTATACGATAAGGAGACCATGTATACAATACCAATTCATTACTATTAGTTACTTCATTTTAAAGTTTCAAATTACACACACATTTTTCATGGTCTGAAGTGGAACAAGTAATTCAAACATAACATAACATTGTTTGACTTTTCCAGCACCAATATACAACCCACACTATGTCTACGGAGCCTCTAATAGATACAAAAGAGTACTATGATAGTGCCGGCAATAAGACCCCGACTATATCTCAAACACAATACACAAGGAACAATACATGACCCCGAAATGAAGTGGGGCTCACCAAGTCAGCTGGGAAGAGGATGTGCCGCTATCACTGATCAATATCTCCTGTTGTGGAACCACCTGCATCCATTGAAGATATAGCACCCCCGGCAAAAGGGACGTTAGTACATATAGAATAGTACTAGTATGAATGACAAAACACCCTCTCAATAGAATGATAGATAATACAAGCAAGAACAATCATAATATCAGTGGAAGCCACAAACAACATCAAGCCTCAAATTAGGAATAAGATAGTGTTCAAATTAATTTGCATATCTTAAGTTGGGAGATTTTTAGAACCAATATGCCACCGTTCACAATACCAATATTCACAATGCCAATACCACCATACTTTTAGTATGGAGTCCGATTACGACCCGATTGGCTAGGCCGTCTCATTCAAGACATCAACCACAATCATAATTTCTAGCACAATCACCACCATGTGTACAGCATGGTATCCGATCACGACCCGATCGGTTAGGCTGTCTCATTCGAGACATTATCCTTTTAAACCAATCATCTCATTTCATACTTCTTTCACATTATTTTCATTTCATTTGCACTAGTGGCCGCAATTATAAAATCATTCTTGGCACGTCGGCCGTATTTAGTATTTCATGCTCACCTTTTTCACTTTCAAATATCATCACCATCATCAACAATAAAGCATTTCAATTCAAGGTTTTTAGTACACATGTGAGCAATTAAGAGTTTTAGGCACATAGAGGTTTTTCACAAAATTTGGCATAATAGTCTTCGTTTGAACTTGGCTTGAAGTCGAAACATTTTTAATGCACAGCCTATACTTTGAATACATTCTCAAATAATAACATAACATGATAAAAGTCTTTCAACACAAGCTTATTCGAAATAGTATAATGAACGACTCGGGACTTACATAAATTACATGAATACCGTGGGATTCAATTCTAAGAGAGGAGTTTAGCCAACATACCTTGATTTGAGCCTTTTAATTTACTACAATGTTCCGGAAATCTTAGCCACTTTGATCTATTTAGAGATATAGAAAAATTGAACACAAATTAGCAAAGAATTTATAGTTCCAGCTCACTTGAGCATTTTATCAAACACTAGTTGTGCAAATTATACTACAAGGTTCATCCACAAGATTTCCTTCACTCTACAACTAATTCAACATCAAAACCACCCAAGATTGTTCAACAACTTCCCCACAATCCCTACTAGACCACGCATGTGATAAATAATAATTCCCATATCCAAAAATCATACTCCCAAATTACCCATCTCATACTCAAACTCGAAATTGAAGACTAGGGTTTGAATCTTACCTCTTAGATGAAGATCTTGTGGTTGGCTTCCTTGATTCTTGAAGATTGAGACAAGAATGGATGATTAGAATGTTAGGTTTCCTCTTTCTCTATCTAAAATACTCTTACCTCTCAACATGTACATAATCCGATAACGTAATATAACATAAAACAACACCAACCATGGCCTCATAAGCAATATATTTCCAGAAAAAGAATACTCTTAATATCAACTGTACAAATGATACATAATTCATAGAATGTAACTCTTAGCATTTTCATAGAGCACAACTTTATAAATACATGGTTATTCAAACAAATAAGGATACTTTTTCTTCATTTCTTCTCCGACTTCCCAAGTAGCCTCTTCAACCTGCTAGTTTCGCCATAACACTTTCACGGAGGCAATTTCATTATTTCTCAACTTTCGAACTTGCCGATCAACAATAGAAACTAGAATCTCTTCATAAGTCAATTCCTCATTAATCTCAATAGTCTCAACCGGAACAATGAGTGTCGGGTCTCCAACTACTTTCTTCAACATATACACGTGAAACACCGGGTGCACTAATGACATCTCAGGTGGTAGATCAAGCTTGTACGCCACATCACCAATCCTCTAAATGATTCTGTACGGTCCGATATACCTCGGACTCAATTTTCCTTTCTTACCAAATCGCATTACACCCTTCATGGGGAAAACCTTCAAGACTACCCAATCATCTTCTTTGAACTCCAAATCCCTACGACGAACATCCGAATAGGACTTCTGGCGACTCTGAGCAGTCTTCAACCGCTCCTTAATGATCTTAAATTTTTCCATAGCCTGATACATAAGGTCTGGCCCTATCAGCTCTGCTTCCCCAATCTCGAACCACCCAATGGGAGATCTACATCTCCTACTATATAAAGCTTCGAACGATGCCATCTGAATCCTAGCATGATAACTATTATTGTAGGCAAATTCTATGAGTGGCAAATAATCATTCCAGCTACCTTTGAAGTCTAGAACACAAGCACGCAATATATCCTCAAGCGTCTGAATAGTACGCTCTGCCTGCCCGTCAGTTTGCGGGTGAAAGGATGTACTTAGATTCACCTGAGTACCCAGACCTTGCTGAAATTTCTTCCAAAAGTTAGCCGTGAACTGTTCCCCCCAATCAGAAATGATGGAAACTGGAGTGCCATGCACCTGACTATTTCTTTGATATACAACTGAGCATAATGCTCCGGTGTAGTAGCCTTAACCGGCAAGAAGTGGGCTGATTTTGTGAGCCGATCCACAATCACCCGAATCGAGTCAAACTTACTAGGAGTGTGAGGTAGTCCTACCACAAAGTCTATATTAATCATTTCCCACTTCCACATTGGAATTTCTATGTTCTGTGCCAACCCAACGGGCCTTTGATGTTTGGCCTTCACTTGCTGAAAATTTGGACATCTCGCCATAAAGTCCGCTACATTCCTCTTCATATCATTCCACCAATAGACTTCCTTAAGATCATGATACATTTTTGTAGAGCTCGGGTGCACGAAATACCTAAAAGTGTGAGCCTCAATCATGATTCTCTCTCAGAGACCATCTACATTTGGAACACATAGACGCCTTTGGTACCTTAGTGTACCATAACCCATGCCAAGAGAAAAGGCTATGGTCGTATGTCATGAATCCCCTCTTTCAATTGTGCCAACAATGGATCGTTGTATTGCTTCTCCTTGACTTCTACAACAAGTGATGATTCAACCCTATTTTGCACAATCACTCCTCCTTCACTAGAGTCCGCAAGATGAACTCCCAAACTAGACAATCGGTGAACTTCCTTGGCCAATGGCCTTTGATATGCCTCCAAGTGTGCTAACATACCCATAGATTTTCGGCTAAGAGCATCCGCCACAATATTAGCCTTCTCCGAATGATATAGAATATCAATGTCATAGTCCTTGAGTAACTCAATCCACCTTCTATGCCTCAGATTCAATTCCTTCTGCTTGAAAATATATTGAAGGCTCTTATGGTCCGTGAATATATCCACATGGACCCCATATAAATAATGACGTCAAATTTTTAATGCAAATACCACCGCCGCAAGTTCTAAATCATGTGTTGGATAGTTCTTTTCATGATTCTTGAGTTGTCTAGAAGCATAAGCTATCACCTTGCCATGTTGCATTAATACACACCCAAGTCCGATTCTCGAAGCATCACAATATACCACAAATCCATCTGTACCTCCTAGTATGGTCAACACTGGTGTCGTAGTCAACATTGCTTTCAACTCCTAGAAACTCCTTTCACAAGCATCTGACCATTGGAACTTAATTGTCTTCTGCGTCAATTTAGTCAACGGAGAGGCAAGAGTAGAAAACCCCTCCATAAACTTTCGGTAATACCCCACTAAGCCTAAGAAAGTGCGAATCTCCGTTGGAGTTGTAGGCCTCGGCCAATTCTTCACAACTGCAATTTTTTGAGGATCAACCTTAATTCCTTCACTATAGATGACATGACCCAAGAATGTGATAGATTTAAGCCAAAATTCACACTTTGAAAACTTTGCATATAACTTGTGATGATACAGGGTCTGCAGAATTACCTTGAGATGATCGGCATAGTCCTCTCGACTTCATGAATATACAATAATATCATCAATAAACACTATCATAAAGGAGTCAAGAAAAGGCTTGAAGACTCGATTCATAAGATCCATGAAAGATATTGGGGCATTTGTTAGCCCAAAAGACATCACCAAAAATTCAAAGTGACCCAAGAATTTCTACAATCCTCAAACACGTAAGCCTAGTTTGGCACTTCGAAACCTTAATTTCCTTTGCGAAAATTTTACGGGGCCTTACAAAAGGTACCGATCATTTCCTTTGCCATGCCGATTCAAACTACTACTAACTGAGTCAACTTCTTCCGATTTACTCTTGACTTGCCTTCGAAGTAATACCTTTATTCAAACACATAACGGACCGCAGTCAACACTCATCCCGAGTGACCCAAATCACGAGACCACGTCCTCTCAATACCCATGAGCCATTTTATACCCTCCTCATGCACTCATTAGAATCTCCAACTGACACACATGCGCTGATTACATCTTCTGCAAATCTGAAGTTGTTTCTCCCATTTCTCCAACACTGCCTACTGACCGGATGATAACATAGAAATACTCCAAAGTACACTTCACACTCTATTGCAAGATCCAATCCTTGACCACATAGCGAACTTGAAAATCCTTAAGCACCACACCTTAAATCTCTAACCCACTAGAACCATTATTGAGAGTCGTCCACTCTAATTTAGTCCCGATTATATAACTAAACAACTAGTGCTCTGTTAACACACAATCACTCTAAAGAAGCAACTGGATGAATCATTTACCTTGTACACCACATCCACAAGAAGTATAAAATCTTATTCATTCCACAACCTTCACATACCAATAAGGTTACACATAGCACAAATCCATCAAATCCCTTGCTCGAATTTCCCCTGATGTTTTCTTCCTTTAATCATAACTAGCCCACCAACGTACCGATAACCAGAGACTGCAAAGGCACATAACCATGTGACCCAATCATAGACGGTAGGCTCCCCCACTTAGCTTTAAGCCACAATCACATAAATCCAAAACCCACAATGACGTATCCTTCTCTGTTACCATGATCTCAAACTGTTACTTAGCCAAATTCTCGCTAGCTCTTGTTGCACTAATCTTGACACACCCCAAATTATCAGCAACAATCGCACACTCAACCTCCTGACAGTCGTACCATCTTCTTCAAGCAATCCAATCTCACATTGCAGTACATGCATCCCATTAGATAGAAGGCAGAACTCTTTAAAGGAACTTCATCAGGAGTCATGTAACCCTTAACCTTCTCACAGGAGATATCCCACATGTGTAACCTCATACTGACATCCTCCAACGGCATATCCATAAGCATGTCCATTATGAAATTAATTAATTCTCTTAGGTCCACACTCATCCGCCATCTGCAAAATTATGTTCATCCCATTAGTATCAATTGAAGGTCCAACAATACGTTCCAAAACTCGAAGTCATGTTGCATCCCAAAACGATAATCAAGTTTCACATCCCTCTACGTTCTAAGGACACTCTTCCCGTCACATTCAAACTTCCTAAGCAAACTACTCGATCTCTGCTGCTCTCACTTGACCTGCTAACAACTCATCTACCGTGAGACATAACCCTCCATGTCATTCCTCATCCTTCGCTACTAAAATACTGCCTCAAATCATAATCGATCTCTGTAGCATCCGAACTAATGAATTGCCACCAACTTTAAGCCTCCATAAAGATCATCTTTCTCGAGCCTTCAACACTAGAAACACTGATTCGACCCTGAAGCTGCCACACACCGCCATCTTTGATACCCGCTTCTTAGGTACCATTTCATAACACCCTGCCCCAAAGACAAACCAATGAAGACCATCACACCGACAAGCCTAAATGCATTCAAACAAGGACGACGACACCACATCAAAAAAATAATAATTCCACCAAGTTCAAAAATATCCAATCTCGCTACTCTGTCAACCAAAGCCTGAACATCCATAGTCTGATTGCCTCTCCTCCGCTGGAATTAAATGTCAAATCTCTAAACCATGAACCGATAAGTCCTCATCTCGGGTCATTCACTATCGCGACACATAAATAAGCACCCTACCATTCACACCAACACTGCACGATAACAACGCATGAATATCACAATACACTGTGCATAGCCTCGAAACTATAGGCAATGCAAACACTACGCTGAAACGACAGAACACCCATCCACAAGGCGACAATAATAGTCCACCCAAATATGTAGGGAAAATATCATGCACCATATCTGCATCACCACTACAACTCTTCGATGCCCAATTGATAACAAGCGCTCAACACTGTATAAGAATGAATAGGAAGGAAACGAAGACATAATCTTCAATGAAATCAAACCGCATGACGAGGAAATTAAGAAAGAAGTTCTCCTAACAGCTTGTAGCCTCTTGAAGATAAGTACAGATGTCTTTGTACTGATCCGCAAGACTCTACTCGACTTCCTCATGACTCGTGACATGTAAGTGAACCTAGCGCTCCGATACCAAGCTGTCACGGCCCAAATTTCATAATAGGTTGTGATGGCGCCCAACTGCGTTCCTAGGCAAGCCAATACGTGAACCTCCACTAGATAATCCTTATAATTTTTAAAATCAGGAATTTTATTAAATAAATTAAATAAAATCTGGTACTCATAGAAACATGTGCTTTTCATTACCAAATTTTCGAATATAAATAAATCATAAAGTGAAGTGATAATAATAACATGAATTACAATAATGAACATCCACTAGGAATCCCCAAAACCTGGTGTCACAAGTGCATGAGCATCTACTAGAACAATACAACACTACTACAACATCTATCTGGAAATATGAATTAGACAAGATAAAATAAATAAACATGATGGAGACTTTGTGTGCAGCGAATCATAGCATCGAATGCAGCTCACCATAAAGTCCCCTCAGCAATGCGCCAAGATGACCACCTAATATACATGCCTCAGTACCTGCACATTCAGTGCAAAAGTGTAGCGTGACTACGTAAATCAATGTCTACCCAGTAATTATCTAGTCTAACCCCGAAGAGGTAGTGACGAGAGGTCGACATTGACACTTACTATTGGTCCAATAAATCAAATATAATAAGGTAGACAAGTATGAAACATGGTAAGTAAACTGTGAGAACAGATATAGGCAAATAATACGGTCTACAACTGAATAGTGGACACAAAGTCCTCAATTACCAAATACCTCCTCAAATGGAATACGTAATGATCAACACCAAATTAACGGTCACATATCAAGTCAGGAAAACTCATAAGTATGTTGACTCCTCATCAATTATTTCACATGATTTTGCCTACGTGAGCGGCCCGATCCCATAAGAGTAAAGGCATGTATTCCTGTCGTAGTGTATGACCCGATCCCATAATGGTGTACGCTGCCGAAGGTCGACCGGCACGAACCATAATGCATATCATAATATTGCTGAGGCGAACGGCCCGATCCCATAATGATACTACTGAGGCATTCAACCCGATCCCATAGGAAAAATGAAGACTTGACGGGCCACTGGCCCCACCCACGAATGTATATGTGAGTTGTGAAATTCAAGAAACTTTCGGACAAATACGTACAACTCGGGGAGAATCCGTAAAAGGAAGTGTAATCTCTACTACTAATCAAGTAGCTCACCATATATCACAAATCATAAGTTTGATACTTTATGCAAGTCTAGTCTTAGGCAAAATGTATATTAAAGCAATTAAACATGCAGGAATAACTCAAATATTAATTTTAAAGTATGGCGTGAGTCTAAGTCTACCCGAAACTAATCATGAATTCTACCAAACGCACAGATACCCGTCACCTCATACGTGTGTAGCCCCCAAAACACGTAGCACATAGCAAGTATAATACCTACGGGGTAAATTCCCTCTTACAAGGTTAGACAGGAGACTTACCTCGCTCTGAAATCTGATAACCGGCTTCAACGCCTCTCTAACTCCTCAAACCAATGCCAAACGATCTGAAACTAATCAAACAACGTGCAAACCAATCAAAATATACTCCAATACTCGTAATTTAACAATTTGTAATAATTCTCAACTCCGCTCGAAAAGTCAACAGGGTTAATCCCCGGACCCACGTGTCCAGATTTCAAAAATTATCAAAAAACAATATTACCCTTAACTTATATTGTATATATCCAGAAAATCATCCAATTTCATCCATGAATTGACTCTCAAATCAAGGATTTACCATTTCTCAATTTGGGGCTCAAAACCCTAATTTCTACCATTCAAGTACGGATAAAAATAATAATCAACAAAATAATTATGGAAAAATATCAAAATAAAGGTGATATTTACCCCCTTTTTAACACGAGCCCCGTAAAGATCACATCAAACAGAGCTCTAGAACTCAAGATATGCTCAAAATACTAAAATACTAGGTTTAAAACACTGCCAGATGATTTTTGTTCATCGCCTTCGCGGGACACCTTCATGTTCGCGAAGAGAAACCTTTCGCGTTGACCAGTCAACCCAAATTTCCTTCTTCGCGTTTGCGGGACCTTCCTCGCGTTCGCGAAGAACAAAAGTTTGCACCAAAAACCAGCAATCTTTTCCGACACGGAAATGGGCATAACTCTTTCGTACGACCTCGGAATCCGATGATTCTTATTGCTATGGCTCCGTAATTATGATACAAATCTAATGGTGCAATCCAATCACAAATCAAAGATTGTTTTCTCAATATGGTCCCCTTTATGCCGAAAGAAACGACATTAAAATATCAATAAGAGCGCGATACAATTCAAACCCATCCGAAACTCATCAAATTTAACCAAAATTTGCGGACAAGTCCAAAATTATCATACAAATATGTTAGAACTTTTAATTCATGAATCCGAGCTCGTTAAGTCCACTATTTGATCGTGGTCAACTCCTTTTCTTAAACATAACTAGTATGCAACTTAAATGTCCGAATCACTCTTAAACATTTTGGATCATGACTTCACACACAAGTTCCAATCAATAAAGTGAACCTATCCAAGGTCCCTAAACACCACCAGGATTCCGATAACATTAAAGTACACTCTAAGTCAAACTTAGCAAATTTCAAACATTCAAAATGCAAACTTCCAATAATAAGCGTTGAATCGCTCCCGGGCCATCTGATGCTCAACCAGAACATACGCCCAAGTCCGAAATTACCTTATAAACCTATAGGAACCTTCAAATCTCGGTCTTTTACTCAAAAATTAAACCTTGGTCAACTCTTCCAACTTTAAGCTTCTGAATTGAGAATCAACTCCATCGAAAATCAAATCCGACTACATGTGCAAGTCATAATGCTTGAAGTGAAACCACTCAAGGTCTCAAACCATCGAACGACATGCTAGAGCTCAAAACAATCGGTCGTGTCGTTACAGGGGCTCAAATATACAAAATGATCGGTCGGGTCGTTACAGTATTTCAGCCAAATCATGAGGGTAAGTGTTCTGAATCTATTTTATTATGAATCCCCATAAATTCTACAACTAAAATATGGAATTTCAAAGTGAAATTTGGGGTTTTTATTTAAGAGAGTATATTTTGGAGATTTAAGTATCGATTTGGTCTCTATTTTGAAATCTAATCATATATTTAATCTCGAAAGGTTATGATTCATTGAGATTTTGTATTTGTTCTGAATTTCGGGCATGCGAGCCCAGGTTGATTTTTATTGAATTTTTGAGAATTCTTTAAGGATCGAAGCTTTATGGATTGAGATTGATTTTTATGGCATTGGTTGACTTCCTTGGATGATGTTTGGCTAGATTTGAGTCAGGTAGAGGTGTTTTCCCAAGAAAATGTGACTTTGGAGCTTTGGATTAGCCCGAATAAGGTAGGTGTCTTGCATAGCTTTGGTTGGGGGAACTTTTACTACTAATTTATGTTGTTTACTACATGCAGAGATGATGTATATATGAGGTAACAATGTATATACATGTGCCATGAGTATTCATGCTCGGGATAGATTCTAGATTACTTTATGTATTATTTGGTTGTGTGTTCTACTTGATTCTATATTTACTCAATTGATTGACTACGTGAGCATGGTAAAACATGCTAGGTTTATTGTTGAGGCTAATGGTACCTTATTTTGAACATGATAAACTATTCTTGAAATCATTGTTATACTTGCTTTAGACGTAATCACACGTATATTATGAACACACACTCGTACTTGTTATTCTTGTGTTATGCCTTAAATTGATATATGATTACTTGAGTACTTTATCCATGTTAAAGATTATGAAATGGCTTTTAATGCTTATTAGGGCATGATGATTGTGTCGGATGATGTATTACGTGTTGGGTCTGTTGTCATACATATATATAGGCATGCATCCTACCTAGGGATCATCCCTTGTATACATGCATACATCCATGCATATTTATTTCTCTGTCTATGTGGATTTTTTACGCTTATCATTTATTCATATGCATACATCACTACATATGGTTCTTGGATATGGACTGAGGTTGTGGCGTGAGGTTATTTTGTTGCGGATATTGTGATATTATTATTGATTTGGGCACGAAATTTGTGCTATACGAATATTGTGATATTGCTATTAATTTGGGCACGAGGTTTCTGCTGTGCGGATATTATGATATTATTATTGATTTAGCATGAGATTTCTGTCGTACGGATATTGTGTTATTGTTATTGATTTGACACGAGATTTTTATCGTGCGGGCTGTGATGTGATATTATTTTGGATGAGGTCTTTGCCGTGCGGACTGTAATGTAATATTATTTTGGCACAAGGTCTTTGTCATGTGATTAATATGATTATGACACGTGAATTGTCCGTGCAGCGTATGGGATAAGGATCCATCCCTCTAGGGTCTCCCTCTCATGTTTCTCTCTTGATGGCGTATATGTAGTAGTGAATATTATACGGATTGATAGGAAATGACACGAAGTCTTTGCCGTGCAGATATGATAATATCGTCATTGTTATGGCACGCAGTGTTTACCGTGCAGCGT
>AWOL01S0053306.1:0-15912 GCA_000715115.1 Nicotiana otophora
AATATTATACGGATTGATAGGAAATGACACGAAGTCTTTGCCGTGCAGATATGATAATATCGTCATTGTTATGGCACGCAGTGTTTACCGTGCAGCGTATGGATATGGATCCATCCTCCTAGAGTCACCCTCTCATATTTCTCTCTTGATGGTGTACACGCAGGCCGTGAGAAACCGACGAGTTTCTGGTTGATTTTGATGTGGGATTCTATGTGATGAGTTATTGAGCATAAAGTTGGAAGCTTGGCTATTCAAGTGATCATTTGTGCATATTCATGCATTTACATGAATTATTCATGCATATCATACATATTCTAGTTGATGCATTTTACATATGTACGAGACTTGTTAATGAGTTGTTGGACACATGGATAGTGGCAGATTGATGTAAAAAGAGAGTTATCATCATACATTGAAATGTTAGACTCATAAACCTGGTATTTGGAAATTGATACGGAATTGGATCATTATTATGTACAGACTTACATTTATGGATGAGTATTTGAGCACACACACTACTTAGTGCATGTCTCTTTGTGTGCGGAGTTGGTGCAAGTTGTATTTGCTTAATTTGTTTAATTGACAAAACTTGTTTATCGCCCCTACCCCAATTGTGTACCTTTAATATTGATATCCGTTATTTCGTGACTGTCTTTTCTGGATACTTCTCTGTATTGTATATGTTATTGAGCTACACAGGTCACTCAAAGTGAGTATCTTTTTTATTTAAAAACTTCGTGACTACTTCACCGAGGTTAATCAAGATACTTACTAAGTACATAGGGCCGGGTGTACTCATACTACACTTATGCACTTGCGTGTAGATTCTGGAGTAGCTATGGAAGACGAAGCTTAGCATTGAAGACGTACCAGTGTTCCAGATTCAAGCTACCTCTTGTTCATGGTAAGTTTAGGACTTTATTTGTGTTTATGTACCTTTAAAAAGATGTTGTATTTATTCTTCATTCCAACTTTGTAAATTTAAATCTTAGTGGCTTATAACTTGTACTACCAATCCTTGGAATATTGTATGGATTTTTACCTTCTTATTTATTGTTATTGATGGTCTTTCATTTGAGTTATATCATATTGTTGGGCTTACATAGCGGATTTGACTAGGTGTTATCACGACTTTGTGAGGTTTTGGGTTGTGACAAATATCCATATTAGACAATGTATCTATTAATTAGATTTCTTCAAATTAAATATTTTGCAATATTAAAATATTTTAAGGTTTGTCATTATTAGTTAACATGCCAATAAATATAATATTTTTAATGAGGGAAGAAAGATAATTTAAGACGTTATTAAATATATTGATACACAGTATATAGAAGCAAAATGATCGTTGTAATTTTATCGAAACGATGGGATTTAATATGCTCAAACAAATAAGAAAATAATTTTCTATGATTAATTTCTTTTAACAAGGGTTGTGCGGGTTCTTATGCTAATTTAAAATTAAATAGCAAAAAAGAAATTAATCAGAAAGAAGGTTAAGTTGGGGGAGAAAAAATAAGGTTAAACAACTAATAAATGCTAACAACAACAACAACCCAGTATAATCCCACTAGTGGGGTCTGGAGAGGGTAGTGTGTACGCAGACCTTACCCCTACTCTGGGGTAGAGAGGCTGTTTCTAAATGACCTTCGGCATACTTCCCTCCAAGAACTCCCCACCTTGCTCTTGGGGTGACTCGAACTCACAGCCTCTTGGTTGGAAGTGAAGAGTGCTTACCATCAGAGCAACCACTTTATCCTAATAAATGCTAACAAATGCATAAAAAGCTGCTGACATCCACCTGTTATTATACATTATATAACCACGAGTCCCGCCGCCTATTACATGGCCCCTAACCTTCCCACCACGATCCCAACGCATTGTCAAATCATTACGTCCCTTTCTCCACTATTTCCCCCAATTAACAGAGTAAATCATTTTTTTTAATTGTTTTTGTTCAGCTCTACTCCTTCAATTTCTACCTCAATTGTTGCCCAATTCTTCTCTTTTCCTTTGCCCAAAGTTCCCAACCTCCTTTTCACCTGACCAATATAGCAGCTGGAAATTTTCCTCTTCTCTCTTCCCAAATTCCCCCCCAAAACCCCCAAATTCTAGGATTTTCATTTTCAATCATCTGTTGAATTTTGGATCAGTGTTTCATTTTATTTCCCTTTTAGAGGTTCCGATTGTTGGGTTTGTGGGGAATTTTGGGGGATTATTAGAAATATATAAGAGAAAGAGATGAGTTTTCAAGATCTTGAATCGGGTCGGTCGTTGGGGCCCCGACGGGGATATATGAATGGAAAGCAAGACCCGACTCAAGCTGTGGCATCTGGAATCTTCCAGATTAATACTGCTGTTTCAACGTTTCAAAGGCTGGTCAATACACTCGGAACACCCAAAGATACCCCCGAGCTACGTGAGAAATTGTAAGTTTTCGAAAATTTTATTGCAAATTGTTATAAATTGAAGTTGACTTGCATAGGGTTTTAGAATCTATTTATTAATTAGAACTTTTTGGATTAAATTTTATTTTGTAATAGGTTTGGAATAGGATTCGTTACGTGTTGAATTTGATGTTTATGTTGAAGTTTGGCTGTTTCTTGTTTTGTGGACTTATTGTACTTTCAATTGAGGATTAGTTTATAACTTCTGTGGTGATTGAGGNTAAATGACCTTCGGCATACTTCCCTCCAAGAACTCCCCACCTTGCTCTTGGGGTGACTCGAACTCACAGCCTCTTGGTTGGAAGTGAAGAGTGCTTACCATCAGAGCAACCACTTTATCCTAATAAATGCTAACAACAACAACAACCCAGTATAATCCCACTAGTGGGGTCTGGAGAGGGTAGTGTGTACGCAGACCTTACCCCTACTCTGGGGTAGAGAGGCTGTTTCTAAATGACCTTCGGCATACTTCCCTCCAAGAACTCCCCACCTTGCTCTTGGGGTGACTCGAACTCACAGCCTCTTGGTTGGAAGTGAAGAGTGCTTACCATCAGAGCAACCACTTTATCCTAATAAATGCTAACAACAACAACAACCCAGTATAATCCCACTAGTGGGGTCTGGAGAGGGTAGTGTGTACGCAGACCTTACCCCTACTCTGGGGTAGAGAGGCTGTTTCTAAATGACCTTCGGCATACTTCCCTCCAAGAACTCCCCACCTTGCTCTTGGGGTGACTCGAACTCACAGCCTCTTGGTTGGAAGTGAAGAGTGCTTACCATCAGAGCAACCACTTTATCCTAATAAATGCTAACAACAACAACAACCCAGTATAATCCCACTAGTGGGGTCTGGAGAGGGTAGTGTGTACGCAGACCTTACCCCTACTCTGGGGTAGAGAGGCTGTTTCTAAATGACCTTCGGCATACTTCCCTCCAAGAACTCCCCACCTTGCTCTTGGGGTGACTCGAACTCACAGCCTCTTGGTTGGAAGTGAAGAGTGCTTACCATCAGAGCAACCACTTTATCCTAATAAATGCTAACAACAACAACAACCCAGTATAATCCCACTAGTGGGGTCTGGAGAGGGTAGTGTGTACGCAGACCTTACCCCTACTCTGGGGTAGAGAGGCTGTTTCTAAATGACCTTCGGCATACTTCCCTCCAAGAACTCCCCACCTTGCTCTTGGGGTGACTCGAACTCACAGCCTCTTGGTTGGAAGTGAAGAGTGCTTACCATCAGAGCAACCACTTTATCCTAATAAATGCTAACAACAACAACAACCCAGTATAATCCCACTAGTGGGGTCTGGAGAGGGTAGTGTGTACGCAGACCTTACCCCTACTCTGGGGTAGAGAGGCTGTTTCTAAATGACCTTCGGCATACTTCCCTCCAAGAACTCCCCACCTTGCTCTTGGGGTGACTCGAACTCACAGCCTCTTGGTTGGAAGTGAAGAGTGCTTACCATCAGAGCAACCACTTTATCCTAATAAATGCTAACAACAACAACAACCCAGTATAATCCCACTAGTGGGGTCTGGAGAGGGTAGTGTGTACGCAGACCTTACCCCTACTCTGGGGTAGAGAGGCTGTTTCTAAATGACCTTCGGCATACTTCCCTCCAAGAACTCCCCACCTTGCTCTTGGGGTGACTCGAACTCACAGCCTCTTGGTTGGAAGTGAAGAGTGCTTACCATCAGAGCAACCACTTTATCCTAATAAATGCTAACAACAACAACAACCCAGTATAATCCCACTAGTGGGGTCTGGAGAGGGTAGTGTGTACGCAGACCTTACCCCTACTCTGGGGTAGAGAGGCTGTTTCTAAATGACCTTCGGCATACTTCCCTCCAAGAACTCCCCACCTTGCTCTTGGGGTGACTCGAACTCACAGCCTCTTGGTTGGAAGTGAAGAGTGCTTACCATCAGAGCAACCACTTTATCCTAATAAATGCTAACAACAACAACAACCCAGTATAATCCCACTAGTGGGGTCTGGAGAGGGTAGTGTGTACGCAGACCTTACCCCTACTCTGGGGTAGAGAGGCTGTTTCTAAATGACCTTCGGCATACTTCCCTCCAAGAACTCCCCACCTTGCTCTTGGGGTGACTCGAACTCACAGCCTCTTGGTTGGAAGTGAAGAGTGCTTACCATCAGAGCAACCACTTTATCCTAATAAATGCTAACAACAACAACAACCCAGTATAATCCCACTAGTGGGGTCTGGAGAGGGTAGTGTGTACGCAGACCTTACCCCTACTCTGGGGTAGAGAGGCTGTTTCTAAATGACCTTCGGCATACTTCCCTCCAAGAACTCCCCACCTTGCTCTTGGGGTGACTCGAACTCACAGCCTCTTGGTTGGAAGTGAAGAGTGCTTACCATCAGAGCAACCACTTTATCCTAATAAATGCTAACAACAACAACAACCCAGTATAATCCCACTAGTGGGGTCTGGAGAGGGTAGTGTGTACGCAGACCTTACCCCTACTCTGGGGTAGAGAGGCTGTTTCTAAATGACCTTCGGCATACTTCCCTCCAAGAACTCCCCACCTTGCTCTTGGGGTGACTCGAACTCACAGCCTCTTGGTTGGAAGTGAAGAGTGCTTACCATCAGAGCAACCACTTTATCCTAATAAATGCTAACAACAACAACAACCCAGTATAATCCCACTAGTGGGGTCTGGAGAGGGTAGTGTGTACGCAGACCTTACCCCTACTCTGGGGTAGAGAGGCTGTTTCTAAATGACCTTCGGCATACTTCCCTCCAAGAACTCCCCACCTTGCTCTTGGGGTGACTCGAACTCACAGCCTCTTGGTTGGAAGTGAAGAGTGCTTACCATCAGAGCAACCACTTTATCCTAATAAATGCTAACAACAACAACAACCCAGTATAATCCCACTAGTGGGGTCTGGAGAGGGTAGTGTGTACGCAGACCTTACCCCTACTCTGGGGTAGAGAGGCTGTTTCTAAATGACCTTCGGCATACTTCCCTCCAAGAACTCCCCACCTTGCTCTTGGGGTGACTCGAACTCACAGCCTCTTGGTTGGAAGTGAAGAGTGCTTACCATCAGAGCAACCACTTTATCCTAATAAATGCTAACAAATGCATAAAAAGCTGCTGACATCCACCTGTTATTATACATTATATAACCACGAGTCCCGCCGCCTATTACATGGCCCCTAACCTTCCCACCACGATCCCAACGCATTGTCAAATCATTACGTCCCTTTCTCCACTATTTCCCCCAATTAACAGAGTAAATCATTTTTTTTAATTGTTTTTGTTCAGCTCTACTCCTTCAATTTCTACCTCAATTGTTGCCCAATTCTTCTCTTTTCCTTTGCCCAAAGTTCCCAACCTCCTTTTCACCTGACCAATATAGCAGCTGGAAATTTTCCTCTTCTCTCTTCCCAAATTCCCCCCCAAAACCCCCAAATTCTAGGATTTTCATTTTCAATCATCTGTTGAATTTTGGATCAGTGTTTCATTTTATTTCCCTTTTAGAGGTTCCGATTGTTGGGTTTGTGGGGAATTTTGGGGGATTATTAGAAATATATAAGAGAAAGAGATGAGTTTTCAAGATCTTGAATCGGGTCGGTCGTTGGGGCCCCGACGGGGATATATGAATGGAAAGCAAGACCCGACTCAAGCTGTGGCATCTGGAATCTTCCAGATTAATACTGCTGTTTCAACGTTTCAAAGGCTGGTCAATACACTCGGAACACCCAAAGATACCCCCGAGCTACGTGAGAAATTGTAAGTTTTCGAAAATTTTATTGCAAATTGTTATAAATTGAAGTTGACTTGCATAGGGTTTTAGAATCTATTTATTAATTAGAACTTTTTGGATTAAATTTTATTTTGTAATAGGTTTGGAATAGGATTCGTTACGTGTTGAATTTGATGTTTATGTTGAAGTTTGGCTGTTTCTTGTTTTGTGGACTTATTGTACTTTCAATTGAGGATTAGTTTATAACTTCTGTGGTGATTGAGGTCGTATAAACTTGTTCAAATGATACTATTTTAGGTTTGTTCTTTGGGGATTTCATCTTTAACTGTTAATTCGTGAATGTTATAAGCGCACACATTGAAAGACAACATTATACTTGATATTTTACATTTTGAAGAAGGCTCTGCACATGCTAAAAGTGATGTCTAATTTATCAATGAACATGTGCAGATGAATATTTTAATGCTCGAGTGTTTTGATAGAGAGAAAAAGCAATAAGCTTGATGAAACATTATTAAACAAAACGAGAAAAAATCATGTTCTTTCGTCCACCTTGACTTTGTCTTGATGATTAGGAAGGACTATTTTGTTCAATACATGCTTCTGATGAATGATAAAACATGTTTTTACCCTAAATATATACATATCGTGGGAAGAAGTTTGAAGTGTAGGTTCATATGCTTTATAGAGGTTCAAAGCTGTGCTTGACCCCTTTTCATCGTCTTAGTGGAATTGATTTTCAGAAGGCATTAACTAGTTGTATGGTGCACAGATTTTATATGGAAATAAATCTAAAAGTGCTGTTAGCATACTTTGTCTGATACTGAAACATTTTTTGTGTGCGCGACCGGTGCTTATTGTGCAACATTCTACAAAATAGCATTTGAGTTGTTTAGTGAGTTCTGGTAGGATGACTCAAAGAGGTTTGCCTATCAAATGCCTCTAGCCTGGACTGCTGTTGAATGTTGTGTCACTCATTCCCATGTGAAAAGTAAATAGAGTTGGTGATGGTCACTGGGAAAAATTGGGGTGAGGACAGAAATAATATGTGACCATCATGAATCATGAATCAGAATCTGACATTCACGTTTAACCATTACATGAGCAGATCTCTGTAGTTAATACTACCTCTTCAGTTCTATTTCTGTTTTCCCGTTAGTGCAGCAATGCTGCTGCTATTGCTGCAATAATGAGATTTTATAGTGTTTCAATATGGATTCCCTGTTATCCTGTAGTTAGTACTGGTTATCATTCGATTAAAAAGCTTGGTTTCAGTTGGCGCTTATGCTGATTTTGCTTAAGTACAGGCACAAGACGAGGGTACATATTGGTCAATTAGTGAAAGATACATCTGCAAAACTTAAGCAAGCCAGTGATACAGATCATCGTATTGAAGTCAGTGTAAGTGTTAAGAGCTCACCTAGTTCCTCTTGCCTTCTGTGTTTGCCTTTGCTAGTGTGCACTTTCATGACATATTTTCTGAACACGCATGCTCTTCATCTTCTGTTCTCACTATTTATATGAGGTTCTCATGATTTTGGTTGATTAGCCTTATCTCTATGTCTTACTCTTCTCTAGTCTAACTTTTCTCTTTCACTTATAACATATACTTCTGCTTTCAACTATCAGGCTAGCAAGAAAATAACAGATGCTAAACTCGCTAAAGATTTTCAAGCGGTCTTGAAGGAGTTTCAAAAGGCTCAGCGGCTTGCAGCTGAGAGGGAGACAGCATATACACATTTTGTTCCCCAAGCAGTTCTTCCTTCTAGGTAGTACTAATTTTTTCCAGATGGTGGTTTATAGTACGAATGTTCTATTAGCTTTATAAAAATAGGAATTGTCTATTCGAAACCCGCACATGAAATACATATAAGCAACACCCTCTAGGGCTTTGGTCTAATGGTAAGAGCGGAGCGCATGATGTGTGGGTGAGGTGCGCGTTGAGGGTTCGAACCCTGCCGTAGACAATAGCCTGGTATTTAAGTGGAATTTAAGTGGAGAGGGTAGAGGGCAAGTCCATTGTTCGTCGAGTTTCGGACATTGCCCCAGTAGCCCTCAGAGATTTCTAGGTTATAAAAGAAGACATATAAGCAACTTCTGATGCAGACTGCAGTAATTATAAATTCATGATCTCTTTAGTTTACAATCTCAAGTGAAATCTTTTATTTTCAAGTTCACGCATACCTCTCATGTTCTGTTTGATGATATTTTGGTAAACAGTTATACAGCCAGTGAGATAGATGTTTCTACGGAAATGAGTCCAGAACAGCAAGCTCTCCTTGTGGAATCTAGAAGGTCAGTTAGCTGATCAGGTTCTTCTACAGGCTGAATCTTTTGTGCTTGTCTGTGGGATTGTTAATATCATAATTATCAAATTCAGTTATGCATTAATTGAATAGACATAATGATGATTAGACTAGACTGATTGCAAAATGTAGCAAGCAAGACTGATTTCAATCATATCAGGAGATTAATTGATGTCTGAATTTGGATCCGAGATGACTGTTGGGTAGAGTAAATTTGATGGAGGATTTTCTTGTGCAGCATAGAGAAGTTAGATGGCAGTTGAAGTTTGGGGTTTATAGTGTTAAAATTTTAGCATGCAGTGTAAACAACTGGAAATTTTGTTAGTGGTAGTATCCTGTGAAGAAAATGTCCAGAAGAAATGTGTCATTTATGAGCGACTCAACTTGCTGTTTGCTCACTACCTAAGTCATTTGGTTAAAGCAAACTAAAACTGGTGATCCAAAATTTTGGCTTGTTCTCAACTGTCAATCTGAGTTGAGCAACTCCTATACTTTTGTGAAAAGACGAGGTAGAACTGTGTGTTAATTGTTCAGGCATTCAACAAATGATAAGGAATAAATTTGTTACATGAATGAGAGGAACATCAGAGGATGGTGAATTATATATCCCCCTTAATTTGGGCAGTTTTTAAAAGCAAAAGCTCCAGAAAAAAGATTAGGCGTTGGGGCTTCAAGTGAGAGTGAGAACGCATGCTTTTTTGGAGTAAAGCACACAATTTACACAAAATGCTCCCTAGTATTTCCATTTTTCGGTGTTGCAAAAGATTTGACATACTTTTCTTTCTATATAACTCACAACTTTCAATTATTCAAATTCATCCAACTATTCAAGTTTTGAAATGTGATGTGTTATTTTCTCTTTCAAACTAGCTTTCAACCATTAATTTAATGTTCTCATTTATCACTATGCAATACAAGTCAAAATTAATATCTTTAGCCGTGTCTAGTCAATATTGTCATATAAAAAGTGACAATAGTACAAAAATCAGCTAACATATATGAATTTAGTAGACATTGAAATGCAAACAACATTGCTAATTTCAATATACAACAATGACAATGTTACTTAGAACAATTAAAAGGAAAGATCATCTCAATGTTATTTCAGCAAACCTATAGAAAGATAACTTCAAATGCAAATTAACTTTCAGCTTTGAATTAATCACTAATAAGAAGAAGTTAAATTCTAGCATTCAAATTCATATTCAGTTGCCTTCATAGTCATACTAATATTTAGTTTCAAATGCACAAGTATTTTGTTAATGTATCATCACAGAAAAACATATTTTGTTTGTATATATATATATATATATATATATATATATATATATATATATTTCTGACAATTAGCCTAGAAACCAAGAATAGGAGAACAGAATGTGAAGAAAATACAAGAAAAAAGAAAGGAATAATGTTTGACAGCAGATAAGAAGCTTAAAGGCAGAATTTGTAGGAGAAGAGGCTTCACGCAAAAGAACAAATAAAAATAGTTATGTTTAAGAAGAAAAACAGAAAGAAAGAAGTAAATCAATACAAGTAGGGAGACTGAAAAAGAAGAAGAGAAGTTATTATAACGAGAAGAATATTAGAAAGTACCTGGATACTGACTCCTTGTATTCATATTGTATAAGGCCTGCATTTTCTTCTCCTTTTTCTTTATCCTGTTCATGCTGCTTCAACTATGAGAAAGTGGTAATCATCGATGGGATAATCATTTTTACTAACATTGAAACTGCAGGCGTGGATGTGGTTTTAATGAAGCTACATATCAGAGCTCTCCTCAGTTGGTCATATGTTGAAGTCATATTTTATTGAGCTTAGATGTGCTATATTTTATGATGTTGTGATCTAAGATCAATGTTGTTGCCTCATCAGAAGTTGTATCTCCTTCTCTTTTCTGTATTCTGTAACTTTATATTGCATTGTGCTGCAGACAGGAGGTTTTGCTATTGGACAATGGGATTGCTTTTAATGAAGCAATTATCGACGAAAGAGAGCAGGGAATACAAGAAATACAACAACAAATTGGTGAAGTGAATGAAATTTTTAAGGACCTTGCTGTGCTTGTTCACGAGCAAGGAGCTATGATTGGTAGATCACTCTCTTTTGTTTTAGTATTCAAATCTCCATTTTGAACATCATTTTGATATTTACAATTCTGTTTTCTGCAGATGATATTGGTTCCAATGTTGAGAATGCTCATGCTGCAACTGCACAGGGGAGATCGCAACTTGCTAAAGCTGCAAAGACCCAAAGATCAAATTCATCTCTGGTACTTCATCACATTTAACCATTCATCTTCCTGAACATAGAACCCTATGATTGGTATGCTTAAGCCTATTGCGCTTTTGTGAGATGCCTTTTAGTAGCTCTGTTGAACTTGTATCACTTATAAGACTATTGGCCGAATGCAAAGCTTCTATAGGTTTATGATTCTGATACTTACCACCACCACCAACAACAACAAAAAAAACAGTGAATTCCCACAAGTGGGGTATGGGGAGGGTGAGATGTACGCAGCCTTACCCCTACCCTGAAAGGTAGAGAGACTGCTTCTGGAAGATCCTCGACTAAAGAAAAGATAAAAAGAAGTAATGGCAACAAGTATAAACAACAAAAAGATAAAAAGAGGATCGAAGCCAAGGTGTAGCAAGTAAACGGTAGTAATAGCAATCTAAGAATAAAGAGATAACAAACTTACTTTAATGGCATCGAACTTAGGAAGACAAAGGGAAACACTCGACTACCTACTAACATTCTTCCCTAGTCCTCGACCTCCACACCCTCCTATCAAGAGTCATGTCTTCAGTAAGCTTCAGCTGCGCCGACTACCACTAATTGCGTTTTTATGCTATACTTAACGTTATTGCTTATATAGAAAAAAACAAAAGTGAAAAAACAGTAAGACCATTTAGAAGATGGTGAGTAGTGCTTTGCACTTGGGCATTATCATCTTTTATACCTTTTACACTTTAGAATATGTTTGGTATAGTTGTTAGAAGGTCGATCATGGCAAGTTGTCTCATTGGTCATGTTTTCTTAATGGAAGTCATGAAAGGAGAACTTGGGGGTAAGGTTGGGTGTCCATCTTTTTGGGGGATGCTTTGGATGGTTTTGATTTTAGGTCATATGACCCGTTCTATTTTTACATGATCCTTTTATCAAATTGGGGCGAGAAACCGTTCATATTGTTCATTTTCTTTCCCCTCGGAGTACAACTTCTAAATTTTGCACTTAATATTCCTTACACTGAACGATATACACTCTATAGATGATTTCCTGACCTGTACTATTTTCTGCAGACTTGCTTGCTCCTAGTGATTTTTGGAATCGTGCTCCTCATTGTGATTATAGTACTTGCAGCCTGAGCTGAAAATTACTGGGATATAGAAAAAGCCTCCTACGCTCTGTTCAGTCACAGAAGTGATTGTTTTGATTCGAAAAAAGGTGACTGCTGTGATTCGCGTCGTTTCAAAGGCACCCTGGAGCTCAGTCATCCTGATCCTTGGTTCTTCTAGTCATAGGAGAGAAGTTGCGTAATTAGGGAGGTGGGAGACCAAAGGTTTCCATTCAATGTAAACCTGGTGCGATGGTTGCAAGATGTGTTGCTTCGATGTAATGGTGGGTCTGTCAATAAAAGTTTATTCTTGTTTGGAGGGGCAACCTCTTCTATTTGCACTTTGGGGTACTCTTAAACCAGTTGACATTTGACATTCAATTCTTTGTTGATTCTTGTGTGTGAAGCTATCATTAATTTGATTTGTTGATTTCCTTGTCTTGCCCTGGTGGATAAATCCTGCATGGAAGGTTTCCTGCTTCTATTTTCTGAAGCGACCTGATTTGTTAGAGTACTACTTTGCTCGAGCTTTTTTTCCTTAGAAAGTAGCATGTTCACTGTTGCTGGAAAGGGGACAATCGGGCTAACCGATTTGTACGTAGAATTAAGATCTTAAGGTGGTACGAGGGTAAGATATTAGATTTATATACTTCATGTAGTAAGGCCCTCAAATTCCTGAATTTCAAGAATATAGTTTTGCCATCATAGAAAATGTTGGTTTATTCCATGGAAATGAGAATATAGCCGTATACAACTCGAGTAGAAATATATTTGAGATGAGCTATGGTTTAGTCGAGAGAAGTAGATGAATCATCGTACACAAGTATTTGAGGTGGCCAGGAATGATATAAAAGGTACACAGAGATCGAGCATCTGAATGCAAGTTGATTCAAAGAGTTGCTTGTCTAGGTGAAGTCTTTGATAGTGAGGAAAAATTGAATTTGCTTATGCGATCAGCATGCATTATTTGATACACGTTCAAGAGTATACCTAGTATTTGATAAAGTAATAAGATTCATTAATGTTTGGGCAAAAACAATAGCTCTTATACAATAAGTATACCAAAAAGTAGAAAAACCTACACAAAATAAGATTTTCGACATACTACACTCAATCTTCTATAGCTACAGGGATATCATGGGTGCACCAAAAGGAAATAAGGATAAGAGAGACTCCTCAACTGTACATAATTCTTCTCTACCCGTCAAAAGCTCTTCTATTTCTTTCTCTCCATACAACCTACATAAGTGTTAGTAGAACAACATCCAGAGCCCTGCTCCTTCTCCGTCTGCCAATGTTCAGTGTTGTAACTTGTAACTATAAAAGTTAACATAAATGTAGTTGATCTAAGAAATTAGTAATGACAAAAGCAACAAAACATTTTTAAACATAGATAACTGATGGAGGTTACCTTAACATCAAGTGAGTTTCTCTTGTCAAACGTCCAGAAAGGGGAAAGAATAGGTTGCCTAAGTTAATCATTATTCAGGGCTGTTTCAACGCTGTTTCACCAGAATACGTAATAGAGGCAACAATGATGAGAAGAGCTGATACAACAGCTGAGATGAAAGTAAAAGCAGATACAATTTCCATGTGTTGTCTACTTCCACATGGTACTTCCCACAACGGATGACCATCATTTGATTCAGCACTTTGTTTGTCTAGCGAAAACAAACAGCTCATGTCATGTTGTTTTCCTTTAGTGTTGCAACGCAGAAACAAGTCAGGTGCAGCAAATTCGACTCTTGAGAATCTGTGTCCTAGTGGCTGCCAAGAAAAAGTTGGGATGTTATAGTAAGTCAATAGTTGAGAAGCTTCTAAATAAATGTACATGTGGCCTCCTCCCAGATTAAAAGGGCCCAAAATTATGGCAACTTACATCTTTTCTTGTATAAAGTATCAAATAAACTTCAAGAGAACAAAATTGACTACCTTGAATGCTTGATACGTACTTCAGCGATTCCTACATAATTTTACGTGATGACCTGATAACGTGCATGTAGAGGAAGTTCCATGTGTATTTCCTGTTCATCCTTTTGTTCTGATATTAAATTGGAACCCATTTCCAGATGAACCTCAACAAGTGACCGGTTTGACCGAAATGAGGGCAACTCTAAATTTGTATCTCCAAATACAGCAGCTTCCCTAAGAACTGCAACAAAACGTGGCAAGCCTCAAAATCAAGAGCTGCAGTGTTAGAAACCTATAGAATCTAATAGTAATTACCACCACGCTGCACAAGGTGTTGTAGCTCAAAAGGATCTGCAAAGACTCCAGAAGGCAGTCTTTCAACAACTATCACCTCTCAAGATTTTGGAGGCCTGGAAACGGACTCCGATGACATCTTCAATCTGAGAGATGATGACAGACGCCTGTGGGAGCCTTCACCAATCAGATTTCGATGTAAAGCAGATAGATTTGGTGCAAATTTGATGTTGTCTTGCAGTGATACACATGCGCTGGACAGTACGTCATGTGCAATAAAATCTTCAAACTTCAAGTCTTCCAAATTGTCATGTTTCCAAAAGTAGGATTTTGTAACATATTTGTCAAGATAAGGTGCATAGACCTGAAGAAGATGCGAAAAGGAGTAAATCTGGTGAATTATGGAAACGAATTAGTGGTGGTCTCGAATTGTGTCTAAAGTTTTGTTGCCGACTAGAGTAACAGTTTTCTGTAAATTTGTATATTACTAAATACGCTACTGCACGTATCAAGAAGTAATTGCACATCTTGAGATTGTTTAGCAGCTTGGTCACTTACTTCACTTGATACTGCAGTATCGCTGATCCTAGCAATTAGTATCACTGAAATGATCATTGCCAGAATATCATGAAGTTCCATTGCAAATCTGAGCAGGTTGAATGGAAATCAGGCACTGACTATATATTAAACACGCAGAGGCACTAGATATATTAAGAATTTAGATTTACACTTGTAAATAAAGATTGTAGCGTCCAGCATAGGTCATCGGATACTACCACATTGGTCAATTTACTAATGAAAGAAGAACTTCCTACGCTTGTATAAGAAAGTCAGATGACTTCCTCCACATGACATTTGCACATAACTTTCCCATACTAACATCGATTGAGGCTTATTAGATTCAACTCAAAAATCCATTGCAGCAGGTCAAAGACATAGATATGATTTAAGCAGATATTAGATGTGAGGGAAGATTAGTTAGATAACTCAAAGTTAGTTACATAATGCTTAGTGAAGATGTGGGTACACATCAACATCAAATAAACTAGTTCATGAATTAATAAAGGAGCAGTGGAGGAAGGTAGCAATGGAAATCTGACAGTCTCTTATCTAAAATTCTCTTCTTCTTCCACTAGCTCTCTGATTCTCTCTCTTCCTTTACCTATTCTCTCGCTTTTTTCTGAATGTCAGTGTTTGTACTTACTTCTTAATTAGAGTAATAATAAAATTCATTTTTCCCTCAGTATTGACTTCTTATGGGTTTATAACAAGATTGAATTCTATTGTATTTTCCTAGCATTAGAATTCAAGCTCCACCTCCATATGAACCCAATGCTTTGTTCAATCTTGGCTCCATTATACGAAAAGAAAGAAAACCATTTTCAAGTGAAAATTCCCAATTTCAGGCCAACAAGAACAAATTAGTACCTGATCGATTCGTGAAATTAGAGAAAATAAATGCAACTCCACCACACATTCACAATCTACCTGCAGATTGTAGCATTACTATAAGAAAAAAAACTCAATATTTTAGGGAAACCCCATCATTATACTTCAATATCCAATCTTATCAATCAAGTTTAAGCGAGCCAATATTAAAAATCAAATGGGACAAACAAAAGGTTAACGATTTTAAGGAAACCAATAAATTTGAAAGTTCAAAGATGGAGAAAACTTGGCACAAATGGAAGCTTACAAGCAGAATCCGGTCTGATGTTTGTAGGGAGAGAGAGTGAGGTGTAGAAGGAGATGTTGCAGCAAATCAGATCCTATTCCAGGGGAGGGGCACTTGGTTGTGCTTTACTTGAACCGATGACACATAACAGTCCGGTCCAATGCAGGGCCGTTCGATCAGTTCTTTAATTCCTTTTTTTTTTTTTTTTT
>AWOL01S0053306.1:16469-31356 GCA_000715115.1 Nicotiana otophora
TCAATACCCTCAAACCCGCCTAAATTATAGTATCTTTGTTAGTTACCTATCTAAAGTATCGACTATCTCCAGAACCCCCTGAACTATATCTCCTTCATAATAAAACCCCCGATCTCAATCTTACTAGTGCGTATGATACACACTCTAAATAAATATTAAAACCTGCCATGTGGCATGCCCCGTGGCTAATTAATTACCTTAATCTTAAAACGAGCTTAATTAGCATACATTAATTTAATTACGTAGTAAAACTTAAAAAGAGGATTTTAACTTACTAGTCGGTCATTTCTTCTCAGTAAAAATGGTCTCTTTGCTCTCATCCGAAAACTTCTCTCATCGGAGATGAGAGAAACCTTCGATTTCTCTTCTTAATTAGCTTAATCTTATTGTTGCTACCATCGATTTCTCTTCTTATTGTTGCTTCTATTTCGAATCGGGAGTAAATATAGGGTTTTGCTGGTGAATCGGTGTAAAAAATTAGGGTTTAAGGTACTGAAGATTCATTTAGTTCTGAAGATTGTTTGAAGATTCTGAAGATTATTAAAGAAGATAGCTTCAATACAGGTCTTATTCTTTATTCCCTATCATTTTTGTTGCGAAATTATGATAGGTAGGTGCTGCGATTTGGTTCGGAGTAGAAAAATTTGGGTCTTCTTTATTGAGTTGTTATATCTTTCTACTTGTTGATGTTGCTTTGTCGAATATATAGTTGCATGCATGCATGCTGCTTGTTGTTAGTTTTAGATTTCGGGTCTTTTTATGCTAGTTTAATAAGTTGTTGTTTTAGATTTCGGACTTTTTTATGTTATTTTAATAAGTTGTTTTTTTTTTGCCTTATTCTTTATTATTTTTTTATTGTTATTTTAGGGTAATGGCAGACAAATATCTGAATTTGAGATTTCATATTAGTGGTATGCTTGTGAGTGAGGTAAGGCCAGTTTATGTTGGGGGAAACATTGAATAAGCCTTTAATGTAGATACAGACAAACTATCTATTCCAGAAATTGTTGATTATGCCAGGGATTTTGGGTTTACCAATGTAGGAGAAATGTATATTGTATCTTCTAAGGGTGGTAGTTTGGTAGAATTAAAAAAAGATAGGGGTTTGTTGGTACTTGCTGATTTGTTAAGTAATAATGATACAATAGACATTTATGTATGCCATGAGGGAGATAATGTGGTCCAGAATAGCCATGTGACTAATGGGGCCATTGAAGAATCTTCCAGCAGGGTTGTTGAAGGTTTCAATGCATCTTTAGGTTCCCAAATTGAAAATATTAATTCTAGTGGTCAAATAGAACCCCATGAACAGTCAGATGTTGTAGAAAAACTTCTTAGATACTCCTTAGTAGATGAGGATGATTCTGACATAGAAGATAAAGATTTAGAGGAAGATGATACAGAAGTTGTAGGTGATGCTGCAGATAGTGATAAATCAAGCAGTTCTGATGATGAAGAGCATGAGCCTGATTATTGCAGTGATGTGCATGAAGAGTTGAATATAGTTAAAACAGATTTGGGGGCTTATAAGAAGAAAAAAAGAACACCAAGAAAGAAAGTTGTTGCTGAGTGTTTTCTTGGACCAGTTGGGATAGATCCAGGTTTTGAAGATATAGATAAAGAGAAGAAAAATATTTCTGGTAAGTTAGTTGGTGATGAGCCTTTTTATGACAGTTTAGATGCTGATAGTTTTGAGAGTGACAGTGGAAGTGGTAGTGAATCAGGAAACATAAGTGGTAACATGAAAGCAATGAAGGAGAACAAAAGGGTAATGTATGATCCAAAATGGGAAAAGGTGGTTTGAAAACTTAACATGGTTTTTGAAAATGTATATAAGTTTAGGGAAGCTGTCACCATGTATGCAATAGAAAGAGGTTGTGAGCTAGAGAAGATTACAAATAATAAAAACAGAGTTAGGGTAAAATGCAAAACTAATGGATGTCCTTAGTTATTGTTTGCAAGCAGAAAGCCCAAATCTGTTGATTTCATCATTAGAACTTATAATCCTACGCATAATTGCAACAAGACCAACACAAATTCAATGTGCAATACCAAGTATCTTTCCAAGTACTATAGAAGTAGGATAATTTCACAGTCGTGCATAAAGGGATGGGAGATGCAAGATTTGGCAGGGGGGATTTGAGTTTGTATGTTGGGAAAAGAATTTGTTTGAAGGTTAGGAAACAAGTATTGAAAGAAGTGATGGGTGATCATGTGAAGGAGTTTGGAAGGATTTATGATTATAGAGATGTGCTCATTCAATCAAATCCAGGGAGCACATGTGTGGTAAAAGTGACAGATTCTGAAGATGGGAAAAAATTATTTCACTCCTTCTACATTTGCTTTGCAGCAATGAAAAGGGGATTTATTGAAGGGTGAAAAACATTTATTGGGTTGGATGGTTGTTTCTTAAAGGGAATATCTAAGGGACAGCTACTTGTTGCTATTGCAAAGGATGGGAACAACCAAATATTTCCAATAGCATGGGCTGTAGTTGGGACTGAAAGTAAAGACACATGGTGTTGGTTTATAAGGATATTGAAGTCTGTCTCAAATCAATCATTAGTGATATGCAAAAGGTACTATCTTATTTAAACTAACATTCACTTTGTTTTTAAACTAACAGTACTATCTTATTTAAACTAACAATGTCTTATTTGTTTATTATATTGTTTTGCAGGGTTTGTATTCAACAGTTCAAAATATCTTCCTGAATGTGAGCAAAGAATGTGTGCAAGACATATTCTAGCTAACTGGCAACAGAAATGGAAGGGTATTGAGAGAAGAAATACATTTGGAGTTGTGCAAGGTCAACTTATGAAGCTGAACTTAAAGCAAACTTGGACAAGCTAAGTAAAGTAAGTCACAAGATCTGTGAAGACTTGGTAAACTACAATCCTGAGAAATGGAGCAAAGCATTGTTCAGAACTTCTTCCAAGTGTAACAGTGTGGATAATAATATGGCTGAAAGCTTCAATGCTTGGGTTTTGGGTCCTAGGCACAAGACAATCATTAGCATGCTTGAAGAAATTAGAATAAAGGTTATGAATAGATTCACTAGAGTAAGGGCATTTATAGATACTTGGAATGAAGGCATATCCCCAATGGCAATGATGGTATCGGTTACAAATATGGAGAAGTCAATGAAGTGCACAATACACTGGAATGGTGATTTTGGGTATGAAGTTAAGGGGGCTACAGGGATTAAACACATTGTCAAGTTGATTGAGGGAGCGTGTAGTTGCAGAGCGTGGCAACTGAAAGGGATACCTTGTGCACATGGTGTAGCAGCAATTTATCACAAAAGACTTAATCCACTTGACTTCATTTCTGAGTGATACAAGAAAGAAACCTACCTAAAAGCTTATTCTCATTTCATACAACCAGTACCATGCATGGAGATATGGCCTGAGTCAACAAATGCAAAGGTTGAACCACCTCTTGTTAGAACAATGCTCGGAAGGCCCACAAAAAAAAGAAAAAAAAGAGGTTGGGGAGATAAAAAGTAGTGGAAAGCTTATAAAGAGAGGAATATCGATGAGTTGCTCAATTTGTAAGTCCACATCTCATAATAGAAGAAGATGTCCAAATAAACCTCAAAGCACTTCAGAGGTACTTTCTTTCCATTTCATAGTACTTATTTAGATTCTGTCTATTTAGGATTGTTAGCTTCAGTTAGTTGTGATAGTTGTTACTTAATATAGCTTCTGTTACCTTTTGTTATTTTACTTCTGTTAGTTTACTTCTGTTATAGGTTGTTTACTTCTGTTAGCTTATGGTAGTTTATGTTTCACTAGGTTGTTTCTGTTAGTTGATATCACTTGTTTGGGACTGTTAGTTTATGTTAGTTGTATCAGTTGTTTGAGACTGTTACCAGAAGTTAATTTTATCAGCTATTTGGGACTGTTAGCTTCAGCTAGTTGTATCAGTTGTTTGACAATATTAGCAGTTGATAGTTGTATTAGTTGTTTGGGTCTGTTAGCTTTAGTTAGTTGTGATAGCTGTTACTTCTGTTAGCTTCTGTTAGTTTACTTCTGTTATAGGTTGTTTACTTATGTTAGCTTCTGGTAGTTTATATGTCACTAGGTTATTTCTATTAGTTGGTATTAGATTGTATCAGCAGCCTTACTAAGTTCTGTCTATTATTTCTGTTTCTATTTATGCAAAGGGAGTGGCCCACTCACAAAAATTAACCTCTAAAAAGAGATTAAAGGCAGACTCCCAAGCATCTACTAGTAAGAAGAATGCTAAAACTAAGGGTGGTAAAGGAAGAGGCAATAGCAACATGGTGCAGAACTCACAAACCTCAGATGTGCAACAATCTCAGGTTTTAGAAGTGCAGCATTCTCAGGTTTTAGAAGTGTAGCAATCTCAGGCAAGCAACAGAGGCGCTCTTACTGCATTTAAGAGGCCAAGAGTAGTGGGACATGGAGTATTTGTCAGCAAAAATGGTTATACATGTGTTGAGGTAATGAGCAGTTTGGTGTGCTAGTTTTGAGGTTGTATGTTAAACTCTCTTGTTTGATATCTATTTTTTTCATTTAATTTTCAGAAAGGGAGGCATGTTAGTAGGGTAATCGACAGTGGAAGCAACAGTGGAGCACTTGAAAGTTCAGCTGTAGTGACTAGTGATCTTGGTTATAAACCAAGTAAAGGCTTGAAATGGAAGGGACAACAAGCAATCATAACTAGACAACTTCAACATAGAAGTGCTTTACTAGAATATTTAAGGTCAAAATCATCAAAAGCTAATGAAAAAAACTGGAGGTGTTTGAGCTTCAACACTACTCTATTAGTGTCACGACCCAAAATCCATTATAGGTCGTGATGGCGCCTAACGCCGCCGTCAGCAAGCCAACAGTGATTGATCAACTTAATTGCTCATTTTTATTACTTGAAATCATAATTTCCATTAATTAAATAGTATAAAATAAAGATTCCAGGGTGAAATGATAATAATTACGTGAACTACCATACTAAACATCCAGTAGGAACCCCCAAAACCCGGTGTCACAAGTGCATGAGTATCAGCTAGAAAATATAATAAAATACAACATCTGTCTGGAATACAAGTTAGACATGAGAATGTAAATAACGCTAATGGAGACTCTGTATGCTGCGGATCGTAATATAGGATGCAGCTCACCGTAAAGTCCCCGCAATAGCTGCGCCTTTGCGCCCAAAAGACCACCAGAAATGTAAACTTGCACAATAAGTGCAAAAGTATAGTATGAGTACGTAAATCAATGCGTACCCAGTAAGTATGTAGCCTAACCCAAGAGAAGTAGTGATGAGGGATCGACATCGACACTTACTAGTGGTCCACTAAATCATGAACAATAAGAAGTAAACAAGTATGAGGAAGAGTATAAAACAATATAAACACGAGGTACAATCCTCCTCAGAACGATAAACTCAAGCTCTCAACTAGCAGTTACCTCCTCAACCGGAGTATATATAAAATAGGCCTCACCAAATAGGTCATCACAACTCAAGTCAGGAAAAACACACGTATACGCTGGTTCTTTGTCAATTATTACGCACGACGCTGCCGAGGCGAACGACCCGATCCACAAGAGTCTTTTATAGAAATGTTGTAGTGAACGGCCCGATCCCATCATACTGTGTGCATTACCGAGGGTCGAACGATACGAACTATAAATGCATCTATTATACTACCGAGATGAACGACCCGCTCCTATAAGAGTGTGGTACATAATCCTGCCGGGGCGAACGGCCCGATCCCATTAGAATAAGAAGTTTTAACGGGTCATTGACCTCACTCACGAGTAAACGTGTGAGTTATAAATTTTTAAGGAAAACCCTTCGATGAAAATGCATAGCGCGGGAGAAATTCGTAAGAGGAGCACAATTATTCCACGACTAATTATGAAGCTCGTCAAATCTCTAAATAGCAAGTATATCACTCTACACAAGTCTAGTCTCAAGTTATAACATAAAATAAAGGAATTTAATAGGCAAGGGACAACTGAAATAGTACAATTATAGCATGGCGGGAACCTAAGTCTACCCGGACATAACATGAATCTAGCTACGTACGGACTCTCGTCACCTCGTGCGTACGTAGCCCCCGCAACAAATAGCACATATCAATTACATCACCTAGGGGTAGTTTCCCCCTCACAGGGTTAGACATGAGACTTACCTCGCTCCGAAGTTCCATAACCGGCTCCAAAACCTCTCTAACGCCTCAAACCGATGCCCGTCGATCCAAAACTAGTCAAACAATGTGCAAACCAATAACAATATACTCTAATACCCATAATTAATTAATTTATAACAATTTCCAACTCCGTTCGAAAAGTCAATAAAGTCAACCCTCGGGTTCACGTGTCCAAATTCCGAAATTTATTGAAAATAAATATTACCCATAACTCATATGGTCTATATCCAGAAAATAATCCAATTTCGTCCATGAATCGACCCTCAAATCAAGGATTTACTATTTCTCAACTTTGGGGCTCAAAATTCCAATTTCTATAATTCAAACACGGATAAAAATAGCAACCAACAGAAATAATAATAGAGAAACATCAAAATAAAGGTCAGATATTTACCCCATTGTTGAGACGAGAACAACGCCGCAAAAATTACCTAAACCAGAGCTCTAGAATTCAAGATATGCCCAAAATACTAAAATGCTCTGTTTAAAACACTGTCCAGATGATTTTTCTTCATCGCCTTCGGGGGAGACGTTCGCATTCGCGAAGAGAAATTTTTTGTATTGACCGGTCAACCCAGAAATCTTTCTTCACATTCACGAAGAACAAAGCTTCGCACCAGAAACCAACAATTTTATCCGACATGAAAATGGGCATAACTCTCTCATACGACATCAGAATTTGACGATTCTTGTTGCTATGGCTCCATAATTACGATACAGATATAATGATTTAATATAATCACAAATCAAAGGTCTTTTTCTCAATATAGTGCCCTTTATGCCCAAAGAAACGACGCAGAAACATCAAATAAGAGCACGACGCCATCCAAACACATCTGAAACACACCCGAGGCCCCCGGGACCCCGTCCAATCACACAAACCAGTCTCAAATCATAACATGAATGTACTCGAGGCCTCAAATCACACCAAAAATATCTAAATCATGAATCGAAGATCAAAACCTTCTTTAAACTTTCAAACATTCAAACTTTGACGAACGTGTCTGATTCATACTTAAACATTCTGGAATGATGCCAAACTTTGTGTGCAAGTCACAAATCATGATACGAACCTATTCCAAGGCTCGGAACTTCAAATGGATATCTATAACATTAAAATCAACTTCAAACCAAACTTATAAAATTCTAAAACCTTCAAAATGCTAACTTTCCATAATAAGCGTCGAAATACTCCCGGGCTACCTGATACTCAACTGGAACCCACGCCCAAGTTCGAAATCATCATACGAACCTATTGGAACCTTTAAATCCCGATTTCGAGGTTGTTTACTCAAAAGTCAAACATTAGTCAATTCTCCCAACTTAAACCTTCCGAAATTAGAATTTTCCATCCGAATCAACTCTGAACTTCCCGAAATTCGATTCCGACAACGCGTACAAGTCATAAAATATGAAGTGAAGCTACTCAAGGCCTCAAACCACCAAGCGATGTGCTACAGTTAAAAATGACCGATCGGGTCATTACAATTATGAACTAATGTATGTTGATACTTTGATTGTAGTTTGGATAATATTTTTGCGGTGCAAGTTATGATGTAAACTATTAAACTTGTTTTACTTCTATGCTTATGGGATGCAAGTTGTAATGTAAAACTGATTAATTGTTGGCCTTTTGATCTTTAATACAAGGTGTTATTTATAGCTTTCCTTGTGGTTGTACAACAAACTTTCATGTGTTATTTCTAGCTTTGTAAAGGCATGTCGCCATGCTTTTGATTCTGAGAAAAAGATCAAATTTGAGTGTACCACTTGCAACAAGAGCTTTCACTCTTATCAAGCTCTTGGTGGTCATAGAGCAAGCCACAAAAGGACTAAAGACTGTGAAAATATTAGTATAGAGATTGAACATATGCAAAATCAAGTTGCTGATAGCAAGCTCACAAACACAAAGAATAGCAGCAATGACAGTACAATTGATGAATTTGGTGAAAAGGTTGAGACAAGTTTTGTGTCCGAGAAACAAAAGAAACAGCCAAGTCATGGTTACACAACACCTACTAACATTTGAATAACCAAAAATACACATTAAAACATAAACTAATAACAAGCAACATCTTCAAATTTTTCCTCTTATTCAATTCAGCCTCAAGTTCCATTTTATCCTTCTGTAAGCCAAGAATAACGCCTTTGATTAGCTAGGAAATTCTGAATCAGACCACTGAAAAAACCCAACATGCCATGCGATCCTTAGCCTGAAAAATTTAACCAAACCATTAATAAAAAAAATGAAATCTTAGCCATAATATATCACATAACATATGATGATTTGAAAGATGATTACCCCATAGTACTTGCATCCCAAAAAACGTCTTCCTGGATTAGCATTTGTCATTGACATTCTCAAAGAAGCAGGCTGCCCATAACCACAAAAGATATTAAACCTCATGACTCTTCTACAAATACTTGAAAAGGGTATTCTTCTTTCAAATAAATTTGGGTAACAATGAAGGATGGATAAAATGAGAAAGATAAAAAAATAAACTCAATCAATAGAGAGAATTTCAAATGGATTAAGATGAAGAAATGGAGAAGAAAGGTGAAGAAATGGAGAAGAAAGGTGAAATAATGGAGAAGAAAGGTGTAATATAAAGAAAAAGAGGAGAAAATATAAGTTTTTTAAAAAGATGGTCTAATTAGCCGTTAGTTGCTATTAGGTGGGCCCATTTTAATGATTATTGGCACCCTTCACGCGCTCTTAGGCGACTTATTTCACACAATATGCCACATAAGCGACGAGAGGGTTTTATTATGAAGGGTGATATAGTTCAGGGGGTTTTGGGGACAGTTGATAGTTTAGGTAGGGAACTGACAAAGATCGTATAGTTTAGGCGGGTTTGAGTGTATTAACTCTTTTAAAAAAGAAGGCTAATTAGCTGTTAGACACGCCATTTTAATGGCTTTTTCTTAGCCTTCACGCGCTCCTGGGCTATTTATTATACACATAATGCCACAAAAGCGACGGAAGAATTTTATTATGAAGGGGGATATAGTTTAGGGAGTTTTCGGGAACATGCGATAGTTTAAGTAGGCACCTGACAAAGGTTGTATAGTTTATGCGGGTTTTAGAGTATTAACTCTTTTTTTTTTTTTTGGGTAATAGTTCTTTTATACTACTAATTTTGTTTAAAATTTATATTTTAACACACTTTTCTTTTTAATCTGTTCTTCAAAAGAATGACATCTTCCTCTATTTTTTTATTGGTAGAATGCAATTTTTTAAATATTAAAAAAATACGTCCCTTCTTTATCCTTAATATATGATTTATTGAAACCTTTACCACTAATCGTTTAAAATGAAAAGAAATATATGTAACGTTGGTTATTATTCATTCAAAGGACGTATTTGATACTCAATATATAGTTGGTTTTTTTATTAAAAACAATTCCATGCCCATTATTACCACATAAATTGAAATAGAAAAAGTATTATTTATAATTTCGGAAAAAGGGTCATAAATGCCTTTATGACCCTTAACATATTGGAAATTGCTCAAAAATGCCATCGTGCACCTTTTGGCCCAGAAATGCCATTAACCTTTTCTTTAGTATCAAAAGTGCCCCGTGAACTAACAGTTGACTGTGGGGCCTTTTGCAAATCCACGTGGCACTATTTGATTGGCCAACATTAAGAAAAACATAATTAGACCCAACCCCCACATATTCTAATAGGGTTCTTCAACTCTTTCTTTTCTCTCCCGGTTACTTAAATTTTTCTTTTCTTTTCTTCCTTTCAAGTTTATTATCACAATTCCATTTTTTGCTGTGTAAAAAAATTTGTTCTTCTGGTATAAGTATTAATTGATATGGTTGTATGCTTTCTTTACCTAAAAATTGGTTCGATTTTTCAAGTTGGTGTTACTGCTTTCGGTTAATGTTTGGTTCTTTCATAAAGTTAAAATTGGTTTCATTTATTGGGCTAAAATTCTAATATATTTAACATTTCTAAAGTTGCTATTTTAAAGTTAACTAACTGCATTTTAACAACTGAAAAGCTAAAGTTTTTGGTGTTAAAATACAGATCTTGACACCCATTTTAATGACAAAAGCTAAAGTTGTCTAATGTTGACCAATCAAAGAGTGCCAAGCCACATGCAGTCACTGTTAGTTCAAGGGACACTTTTGATAATAAAGAAAATGTTAATGGTATTTTTGGGCCAAAAGGTAAATAGAGATATTTCCTTTTCCGTTTATAATTTACTAGATGATGTGTGCCTGTGAGATGCCCGACATTTTGTCTCCAAATTTCAAATCACTAAAGCTGCCTTACAATACCTTTTGCATACTTGTTTACTTGGATAAAGAAGTTAGTTTACATATCTCTTTATTTGGACACCATCTCACTGCTAAGTTGGTCCAAGTTTATATGAGGCCAATCGACTAATAGGCTTTGCTATAGATGTACGTAACATGCAAATGCTTCAACCACCAATCCATATTTTGGTTACAAAAGCTTACATGGTGTCTTGGCTATCAAAATATAAATGTACAAGCCAGAATATAAAAGAAAAGTTGAGTCTGCAATCTTGTATATTGTACTGTCTGTAGAAAAAAGGACAGATGAAACACAAATCTTATAAATAATTACAAAGGCATACCCTAAGCAAGTGGATCTGTAAATAACAGCAGATCCACTCATGTATGGTCTGCGATTTTAGATTTAGGCATTTTCAGTGCATCTGCTACCAGTTCATAAACTTTAAATATGTTGTCCAATTCAAATTAACATTTTTTCCACAAAAGCTCCATAGTACGTCGAAATATTTCTCAAATCCTTAAGACACCATTTTGGGAGGTACATGCCGTCATTGATTGGTAGAAGCAGCAAAATTGCAAAAGACAAAAGGAAGATAAGTGCCAGAGAGGATATTTCTAACTGTAAAAAGTCTTATATCTCCCAGTTTCGCCGTCTTCCACCTGTAACTAACTTCAATGAACTTAAATTTTTACATTAGTCCTTATAAGAAAGGAGGACGCTTACAAAAATCAACGAATTCAAGTCTCCACCTGCAATACAGAACTACCAACTTAATCCTTAGAGAATAAAATGAAACTCAAGTAAACTTAAATCCTTGAAAAGAGTGTATTTGAAATCTAGAATGTCCAGAGGAATCCAAAATTAATGTACTACTTGATTATCTAATGAATCTTGGAGTAGATGCTTAAAGTTTCTGGTGACATAGAAAATGTTAGAACATCACCTGCTTTTATAACAATATGTACACAATTGAGTTTATGAGATTATAAAAATAGTGATGATAAAGAATGAAAGTATATTCTTATATTGATTATTAAATCAGAACCCAACACTATTCAATATGCCAGTGAGACTCTTTTGCTAGTCTAAGAGCAGCTAGAACCTTATATAATTGTTAACTTTTTGCCCCACACATTCCTTTTTTGTTAATGAAGTTTGCCCCACACATTCCTTCTGTTTTAAGGTATTACAAATAGTCTAAGTTTAACTTACAATGTGTTGCCACTAAGTCAAAAGACCATGTTAACAATAAAACATATACTATAATATATTCCTTTAATAAGTTTTTCAATATGAGTATAAAAACATATATTTTTATCTCTTCCCTTCACTCAAAAGCTAGATGAAAACTGTTTTATTTCATTAGAGGTTGCAATCATTTAGCAAACACCAAGAAAAATTAAATATTCTCTGTTCTCTTCTTTTATGGTGACCTTAAACCTCTGGAATATAATTACTTTTCTGCTACAAATTGACATTCATTATCTTAACCATTATTGAGACATTGAACCTAGCAAGCAAATAAAAGACTAAAGCAGGACACAACTATAAATTAAGTAAGACTTCTGATCTCATATGAGATCCAAATCATTTTAACCTTATGGGCTCAATTATACATTTCAAAATGTCATACTCGATAAAAAGTGGGAGCTATTTACTTCGACCAAAAGCTCCAAATTTATCAAACTTTTAATCTGCAATTTAGTTCAAAAGGACAACCATGCCAAACAAATGAATCGAACTCAATTTGTTATATCTGTTCTTCTTTTTTCATTTTAATAACAACTTTGCTGTATAAATCGTATTACAAACAACCAATCACAAAGAAAAAGGTAATAATTTACTACCTTGTAGATAGAATGACCTCATCTATTTCCTCGCTTTCTTCCTTAAAGCGTGCGATTGTGGTACTATTTTAAGGAACCTGAAACAGAAATTGAGGTTAGAATCTATAAGTCTTACCAAATTTAAAATTCAAATAAGTACATAGTTAAGTTAAACAAAGCAGCATTGTTTCTTTATGGGAATCAATCATTCTGGAGGATACTAAAAACTTTGGGCCTGCATTTGACAAAGTTGATGAGATTTCAGTAATCCACTATGCTTTGGAATGACAAAGAACAACCTCAATGAGTTAGATACAGACAAAACTCAAACTAATTCAGCTCAACTATACTTTTTCAGTTTTCTTAACCATCAAATATTTTTCTTTCTTAGTATCGATATAAATGTACTCTAAACATCCATAACCATAAGTGAGAGTGAATCCTCACAAGGAAAACAAATCTAAGTTGAGATTTTAAGACCAAAATGAATTAAAAGGGAAAAGAAAATGACATCAGCATCAACTAAGAAGAGTAAAATAATAATCAACACATAGGAAAAAACTGATAATTATTTCTTTCTTTTCCCTCTGCTTAGATCCTTCCAATATGGTAAACAAAACACAACCTAAATTAAAAAAAATTTCAATTCAAGAAATAAACTAAAATTGCAAAAGAAATACTATAACTTGAAACGCCAGGAGAAATCAAAGTCCAATATCAGCTAAAAAGATTGAGCGAGAGAATGAATTACTCAGTGACGACTTCTTTATTCTAAAGAAAGAATGAGTTACTCGTTGATGACATATCTACCCTTACTATGAAAAAAATATAACAAATTACAGCTATTGTTCATAAAGAGGAGGGAAAAATCTTAAAATGATTTCACCTCAGTTGACGAGATCAAGCAAAAGAGAACACAAATTCAGAAACTTGAAATCAATTTCGGCATTCAACATTATAATTCAAAGAGAATTAAGGCACCTTCTTAGAAATCACAGTGGTATCACATCCTGTAGCACACTGGCTTCTAACAGTCAAACTAACAATTAAGCTCACATGGATCGCCATTCCTATTAACTCAAACAAAAAAGATCCTACCTGAACCTATGTGGAAATCCTTTATTCACTTGACAAATAAAGTAGTGCAATAACTTACTATATTACCTGGAAGGCATATACTGACAACTTTTCTATTGTCAGATACAACCAAAAGTTCCTCAGGCTTGAGAGATAATTGAACTGAATTTTAACAAAAGAGTACTCGTCTATTTAAGCCTTAAAAAACTTGATGTTTAATATCCTTGATTCTTTACTTAAAAAGTTTTTATACCTTAATGGATTATCAGTAAAAAGATTATTTTATTTATACTCCAATCTGCTCTTTTCAGCAACTATCAATGGCATATTTAGCAAGTAATAAACAAAGAATGATGCTAAAATTACTTTATGTTCTTTTCTCTTTTCCTTTATGGCCTCCGTCGGACAATATCTTGATGCACTTTGTGTTTTCAGCTGTCAAAGACAACCCATATCTCATATTATTGGGAAAATTGTTGAGTAGCTGTATTTGTAAAACAATTATGGAGAACATAAAATAACATAAATGTAAAAGAAACAAAATTTAATCCGAGCCCAATGAATTCACAGTATTTCCTTAAGGAATTAAATCCCCTCCTAGTACCCAAGGTTATGGATTATTTTCTCCCAGGATAGAACGAATTACACACTGGTGTAGCGATACTTCAAACACCAATGTTTCAGCGAACACAAAATCGGTAGCAAATCACACTTACTGATGCTTTGTTTGTAGTTAAAACAATGCAGAAGAAAGGAGGAGAAGTCAGAAATTCGTATGGAAAATCTGAGAGAATGGACTGGTATTTATAGCCAATATTGAGCTCAATCTGAAGAGGTGCAACTCTTCAAATCCGAAGAGGTGCCAACTGTTTCTTCAACTCTGAAGAGGTGCAAACTGTTCTTCAACTCTTCAGATTTGAAGAGATACAAAGTGCTCTTCTGAAGAGGTGCAAACTGTTTTGTAAATGTCTTTTACAAAAAGCGAAGGGCATATACTATTATGTTTGGATTTAATATTAATATTCAGTTTACAAAAAATCGGATATTTAATAATAATTCTGTTAATATTTACTATTACCAAATAAATTTGGTCCAAAAGATTAATCAATCAATCGATCATTTGACCGAATCCGAAGCTGAAGCCGAAGCCGTAGCCGTAGCCGAAGCCGAGCCGAGCGAGCGAGCAACGACGACGGCGCTAGGCTTGCCTTATTCTTATGTCTTTAAGAGCTAGAAGAAGTGCAACTGTATATATACCCATCAAAATCTCTTCCTCTTCCAATATGAGACAATATCCCTTTGTCAAAGAGGGAAACTCAAATATTTTCAATTTCCCTCCATTTTCCATTCACCCTCTTTTAAGCTACATTTAAGCTTAAAAAACCCAACAATCCCCCACATGAATGGGGAATGGCTATATCACGGAAATATGCATGAAAAACTGTGTGATTCGCAAGCAAGGATTAATTGTATCAGGATAAGTAGGTTTCCCTTTGAACTTTCCGTAGTGAACTTATGTCGGAT
>AWOL01S0053307.1:0-11228 GCA_000715115.1 Nicotiana otophora
TACACCATAGATGACTACTTCTATGGCATCTTTTCGGGACAACAAGACTCCGAATAAGCTAAGCAATCTACTAGCCTTTTGGCCTAGCTTTTGTTTGGGCCAAAAGTATTTTTTTTATTGCCAGAAGTGCTTTTAGCCAAAACTTGAGGTGTTTGGCCAAGCTTTTAGAAGCAAAAAAAGTACTTTTGAGGAGAAGAAGCTGATAGTAGGCTATAATTATGTAGTTTAACTACTATTTGCATTCTAACTTAGCTGCACTTTATTGATATTTGAATGCTAAATGATAACAAATTGTTCTAATTAAGAACTTTATGCTTTGCAGGATCAATTTCGGGCTATGGGGACGTTAAAGAGTATTTTTGAACTAATATGGAGCATTGAAGGCCAATTGGAAGTTAGTGCGCTTAAAAAGAAGAAAGAAAAACATGTTGTAGAAAATCCTCCAGATGCGCGGTCGATGCATGGCCGCGCATATTAGGCAGAAACTGACCAAAGTGCGCGGTTGATGCGCGTCCGCGCACGTGCTTCCGAGAAAAATCGTCCAAGGTCAATTTTATAATTTGAGAGACGAATAACCTTGACCTATATGAAGCCCAGCTCGCCCATAAAGAGGGTATCTCTGTTTTTAGAAGAACTTTGGAGGCAAGAATACAAAAGGAGCAAGACGGAGAATTCTCCTATGAGTTTTTCATCTTCTTCTTCTTAATTCCATTGTTGGTTATGACTTTTTATATTGTAATCTTGCATAGTAGTATGAGTAGCTAAACTCTTCATCTAGGGTTGATGGAACTAATTGTTGGATGAAGTCTTGATTACGTTTTGATATAATTGAGTCGTTTTTACTCTATAATTATTCAACTATGTGTTTCTTGTGATTAATTGAAAGGGGCTTTGATTAATCGTGTCTAGTTTTCTAGTATTGCTTGAGAAAGAACACTTGATTAGATTGTTGTTGAACAATGCTACTTTCGAGTAAGTTAAGAGATTAATTACTTGAATTTAAAAGCAAGATTAGAGATAACGAAGCTTTGGTGTGATATTTATGAGTTGTACAAATTGTCAACTAGAGTAGTTCGAAAGAATGCTTCTAGTAAATTATCGTAATTGATCGAGAGATAAGTACGGTAAGCAAGAACTCATCATCTGTATAGAGTGTTATGACGAGATTATAGCTAACGTGTCAGGAATTAATCTGACAATTGGGGAAATCAATAACCCTAGATTCTTTTACCCTTGAATTCAACTTCATTCTTGCTTATTGATAGTTTTTATTGTCATTGTTTCCTTAGTTAAATAATTTTTGTTAATTATCAAATACGATATCGAACTCTGAAAATTGTCTGAGCTTATCATTAGCGATACTAAAGGTTGTAGCAAATAGGTTAGTTCCCTGTGGGATTCGACTTCGGACTCTTGAACCGGATTATTTTTGCAGCGACCGCTTAGTCCTTTTTATAAGGCATAGTTGGACGTGATCAAATTTTGGCGCCATTGCCGGGGAACTAACGGTGTTATTTATTATAACTTGGAATAATGGTTAGGATTTTTAGTTTAGATCAATTTTCTGTGGTGTTAAAAAATATTTCCATTGCAATTCTCACGTTTGAACTCTTCTGTGACTCAAGTGCATGCCTAAAATCTCCTTGAGAACTGGTGAACTTTTTGAAGGACTCTCAGATCCCGAGAAAGCATTCAGGACATTAAATCGGGCTAACAAGAAGGGCAAACAGCTAAAACAAGATGAACAATTCGAAACTGAAATGGATGACGTCGAGAACGTCAACGAGAACAATAGGAATGATCGAGTTGACCCAAACATCGGAGTGGTAGCACCTCTTGTGCCGGAAGCTGCTCTATATGATTGGGCGCAACCTACTGCTGATAACCTGGCCACCGCAATTGCAGTCCCTCTGATACAAGCGGAGACGTTTCAGATTATCAACAACATGCTGCACTTGCTACAGAATAAAAGGTTGTTCTATGGTTCGTACATCGAAGACCCACAACAACATTTGAAGAACTTTCTATCAATTTCTGTCACTTAAAGACAGTCGAATGTGACTCCTGAAGAAATCAAATTATTACTGTTCCCATTCTCAGTGATTGGGGAGGCTCAAACTTGGCTGAATTAGCTTCCAATAAACTCCATTGCTACTTGGGAGGAACTAGTCAAGCAGTTATTAAACAAGTTCTATCCACCCAACCAAACTACGAGACAAATTGATGAGATATTGCAATTTAGGCAGAAACCGACTGAAACGTTACAGAAAACTTGGGAGAGGTTTAAGGGTATGCTAGTGAAGTGTCCACTCCATGGCATTCCAGATAAGATGCTAGGACAAAGATTTTATATGGGTTTGGTTAACGGTCTGAAGGACAATGTAGATGCTTCAGTCGGGGTACATTCTTGAGCAAAACATTCACAGAGTGCATGAATCTTCTTGACAAGATGGCTCAAAATTCAGGATGGATGACGAGAGATACAACACTCACTCCAATAGTGCATTCTGTTGCTCTTGATCCAAACAATACAAATGCAGAAAACATAGCCACTTTCATGACCCATATGAGCTTGTTAACAAAGAAAATTGATGCAATGGGTACGAAACAGGTGCACATTGTTGATACGACAAATGGAGGCCTATGCATTCCCTGCATAAATCAGTCATATGTTTGCTCGTAGAGTGGAGAGAATGATAACCAGGGCTTCAGAGAAGACATAAATTACGTCAATAATTTTGGGGGTTAGAGGCAAGGTGGACAGCAATGGGGACCTCAAAATTAGCAGTACAGACCAACCCAACAACAATACAATACCATTCCAGGGGGAGCACGACCACAAGGCCAAGTCGTTCCTTATCAAAGGCAGCATGGCTACAATCAGCAATACCAACAACATTTGGCTTACCAACCGCCTCATCAACAGTAGGATAGTTATATGATATAAATCAAGGGCATGCTGCAACAACTAATTGGGACAAATGGAAAGATGCAAGAAAAGTTAGCAACACATGATTCGGCTATTAAAGGCATCGAAACTCAATTAGGCCAGTTATCTATGGCCTTGAACAATCGCCCACAAGGAACGTTGCCTGCAGACACAAACATCAATCCAAAGGAGCAGAACCCAAATCAGCTAATGGCAGTGAGTTTCAGGAATGGAAGGGATTTAGATAGAGAGAAAGAAGTTTCTCAATCTAGGAGAGACGCAGTGCCAATTACTCTAGTGACATTAGAGACCGACGAGTCAACGGAGCTTACAGAAGTTGTAATTGAACAGGCACAAGTGGACAAAGGCAAGGAGAAGGAATTTGAACAACTCCCAGAACAGGTGGTGGAAAAGGCTCCTAATAAAGAAAAGACACCAAGCAGTGGGCAGAAGCTAACTCCTGCACCATTCCCTCAAAGGTGGGCAAAGCAAAAGAGAGATGATCAATACAGGAAATTCATGGAAATGCTTAGACAAATTCAATTGAATATTCCGCTGATAGATGCTTTGAGGAAAATTCCAGGCTATGCAAAAATGATGAAGGATCTGATGTCTCAAAAATTTGACTTCCAAGACCTGTCTATTGTAACTCTAACTCAAACTTGAAGCGCGGTAGTGACAAGACCTATGGCACAAAAATTCTCTGATCCCGGTAGATTCACTATCCCATGAACAATTGGAAGTTATGCTTTTGCTAAAGCATTGTGTGACTTAGGAGCCAGTATCAACTTGATGCCTTTGGCAATCTACACAAAATTAGGCATTGGCAGAGCTAGACCGACCTCAATGTTGTTGCAACTGGCCGATCACACAGTCAAAAGGACGGCAGGAATTTGGATGATGTGCTTGTCCAAGTGGGGAAGTTTGTATTTTCTGCCGACTTCGTTATTCTTGACTGTCATGTTGACTAAGAAATACCAATAATTTTGGGGAGGCCGTTCTTAGCCACTGGGAGAGCATTGATCGACTGTGAGACTGGAGAGTTAAAAATGAGGTTGAATAATGAGGAAATAATATTCAATGTTCAACAATCTATGAAGAGGCCCAACGAATTTGCAAATTGTTCTTTAGTAGAGGCGGTGGATGTAATACTACAAGAGGAGGATGAGACCCTTAATGTCAGAGATCCATTAGAAGCTTGCTTGATGAATTTGAAAGATATGGATGGTGAAGAGTTGGCAGAGTGGGTCATGGCTCTCAAAGGTCAAGGGTTCTGGAAAAGGGAACCCCAGTTCGAGACACTACATTTAGAAGAAATGACAACACCACCTGCAAAGCCATCAATAGAGGAGCCACCACAATTGGACCTGAAACCGTTTTCTGGTCACCTCAGGTATGCTTTCTTAGGGCCTAACTCTACTTTACATGTCATTTTCTCATCCGGTTTGTTAGCTGTGCAGGTAGAACAATTCCTACAGGTGTTACAGGAATGTAAGACTGCTATTGGTTGGACCATGGCAGATATAAAGGGTATCAACCCGGCCTTTTACATGCACAATATTCTCTTGGAAGAAAGGCACAAACCTTCCAGAAAACATCAAAGAAGACTGAACCCGAATATGAAAGAAGTGGTGAAGAAAGAAGTGATCAAGTGGTTAGATGCGGGTATTATTTTTCCCATCTCTGACAGAAACTGGGTTAGCCCAGTTCTGTGTGTGCCAAAGAAGGGTGGAATGACGGTCGTGCAAAATGAGAATAACGAGTTGATCTCGACTCGTACAATCACAGGTTGGCAAATTTGCATGGATTATAGAAAACTGAACTAAGCCACCCGGAAAGATCATTTCCCCTTGCCATTCATTGACCAAATGTTGGATAGGTTGGCTGGGCAGTCTCACTTCTACTTTTTGGATGGATATTCGGGGTACAATAAGATCTCAATAGCCCCTGAATATAGAGAGAAAACATTATTTACTTTTACGTATGGCATCTTTGCCTTTCGGAGAATGTCGTTTGGCCTGTGCAATACACCGACTACATTTCAGAGGTGTATGTTAGCCATTTTCACTGATATGGTGGAGGATATTATGGAAGTCTTTATGGATGATTTCTCAGTGGTGGGGGATTCATTCGAAGACTATCTTCACAATTTAAGAAGAGTGTTAAAAAGGTGTGTGGAGACAAATTTAGTGCTGAACTGGGAGAAGTGCCATTTTATGATACAAGAAGGTATAGTGTTGGGGCATCGAGTGTCCAGTAAAGGCATTGAGGTTGACCATGATAAGGTTGATATGATTCAGAAGTTGCCACCACCCACTTCGGTCAAAGCAGTGAGAAGTTTCCTTTGGCACGCCGGATTCTACAGGCGATTTATAAAAGATTTCTCTAAAATTAGTAACCCTTTATGTAAACTCCTTGAAAAGGATCATCCCTTTGTATACTCAGATGATTTCAGGTTGTCATTTGAGGAGCTGAAGAAGAGACTAGTGACTACGGCTGAAAAAAATCCTCTAGGTGCGCGGTCGATGCGCGGCCGAGCACTGGGCAGCACATGTCAGACAGAAACTGGCCAAAGTGCACGGTTGATGCGCTGTTGATGCGCGGCCGCGCACGTGCTTCCGAGAAAAATCGTCCAAGGTCAATTTTGTAATTTGAGAGACGAATAACCTTGACCTATATGAAGCCCAGCTCACCCAAAAAAAGGGTAGCTCTATTTTTAGAAGAACTTTGGAAGCAAGAACACAAAAGGAGCAAGGCGGAGAATTCTCCTATGAGTTTTTCATCATCTTCTTCTTAATTCCATTGCTGGTTATGACTTTTTATATTGTAATCTTGCATAGTAGTATGGGTAGCTAAACCCATCATTTAGGGTTGATGGAACTAATTGTTGGATGAAGTCTTGATTACGTTTTGATATAATTGAGTTGTTTTTACTTTATAATTGTTCAACTATGTGTTCCTTCTGATTAGTTGAAAGGGCCCTTGATTAATCGTGTCTAGTTGTCTAGTGTTGCTTGAAAAAGAACACTTGATTATATTATTGTTAAACAACGCCACTTTCGAGTACAAATTGTCAACTAGAGTAGTTCGAGAGAATGCTTCTAGTAAATTATCGTAATTGATCGAGAGATAAGTACGGTAAGCAAGAACTCATTATCTTTATAGAGTGTTACGGCGAGATTATAGCTAATGTGTCAGAAATTAATCCGACAATTGGGAAAATCAATAACCCTAGATTCTTTTACCATTGAATTCAACTTCATTCTTGCTTATTGATAGTTTTATTGTCATTTTTTCCTTAGTTAAATAATTTCTGTTAATTATCAAATAAAATCTCGAACTTTGAAAATTGTCTGAGCTTATCATTAGCGATACTAAAGGTTGTAGCAAATAGGTTAGTTCCATGTGGGATTCGACTCCGGACTCTTGAACCAGATTATTTTTTCAGCGACCACTTAGTCCTTTTTATAAGGCATAGTTGGGCGTGATAAGAAGCCGATTTTGAGAAGCAGAAAAATGTAGCTTCTCCCCCCAAGCACTTTTCTGAAAAGCACTTTTGAGAAAAATATACTTATAAGTAGTTTTCAAAAGCTTGGACAAACACTAATTACTGCTCAAAAGTGCTTTTTAAATTTATTAGCCAAACACAAACCGATTCTCACAAAATATATTTTTTTTCTTTAAAAAGGTGAAAATTACTCAATACGAGCATATAAAATTTGGAATTTTAAATCTCTTTTCAATATTTTTAACCATATAATATTTGGAAGGTGGGCGTGGCTCCTATAAATGACATGATGCGGGAAGCGAGGCTCAGATGGTTTGGACATATGCGGAGGAGAAGCCCTGATACCCCGGTAAGAACGCGTGGGTGGTTGGCTTTGGCGGGTACGAGAAGAGATAGAGGGCGACCACAGAAGTATTGGGGAGAGGTGATCAGGCAGGGCATGGTGTGGCTTCAGATTTCCGAGAACATGGTTCTTGATAGGATGGTGTGGAGATCGAGCATTAGAGTTGTATGTTAGGAGGTAGTCGAGCATTTTTCTACTTCGTTCCGGGTTTGAGGATAATCTGATAGGATTTGTCTTAGATCGCTAGTGGTTAATATTGTGTTCACATTATTCTCCTGTTTTTCATAGCACCAAGCCTTATTTACTGGTTATTGTTATTACGTTTCAACTATTTTATGGTTCTTATAATTATGTTATTATTTCTATGGTCTTTTTCTATTGATGGAACTGATATATTGTCCTTTTCGTCTTTTTCGTTTTATTAAGTCGAGCATCTCTACTCTATTGGGGCGCGGATAAGGTTTACGTACACACTATCCTCCCCAGACCCCTTACCTATAGGATATTACTGGGTTGTTGCTGTTGTTATTATTGTAATATTTGGAATTCTTCTATTCTCGGGGCTCAAACATGGAATCCCATTCATTTCACGTGATACTTTGATGTTCTCTTTTCATTTTCAAAGTGTTTTACCAGATTTTCCCTTAAAACTTTCAATGAACTTGAACATATCTTTATGATATATACAAATCCACATTTATTTTCTCAAATTCTAATTGAGGTTAATATAAAATAATGGGTTTGGACTTTGCTTAGATTTTACTACATCAAAGTTTTAACTAGCATTTAAATATAGATTTGGTTGAAACTTGAAAAAAAAAGTTTTTAAAGATGAGATGAGAAATAGTTTTTGGAAGTTGAAATTATGTTTGAACATGTATTTTACTTGAAAAGAAATTGAAGTTTTACGAGTAGAAAACTACAAAAAATTGAAAAACTAGTCTAAACCACTTTTTGAAACTTGAAAAAATTATCTTCAAAAATTGCCCAGAACTAGTAATATTTTACAACTAAACAATATTTTTAAAATATTTTGAAAAGAAGTACAAAATAAAAAAGAAGAACTTATCCAAACAGAAGCTTAGAATAGTTCTCTTCCAGTATTCTATTACTCTTTTACATGTGTAATTTTGGTTAAGCTTTTAGCAAACTAGACATTTTTCAACTAAATTATAGTTTCTTAGTATTTTGTCATCTATATTCTACAGTGTCCCAAAAATCATTTATAGATGATGAATTTTAGTGGAATTCAAAAGTTACAGATCACCCCAAAAAGTATCATATTTTCTGCAATTTCTTTTAACAATAATGTTACTCATTGGGCCGATAAATCTTGGAGTTAGAATTGGGTAGGTGCCGCACAGACGCAAGCCTTTGCTATCATAAATTATGACGCTCCACTGCTTGGGGCTTCTTAATCGGACACCCCTCTAAAATGCGATGGAGGCCACTAGTCTAATAGTTTGTTTGGCCAAGTTTCTCCAATCCTAGAAATATTTTTTTTTTCTTCAAAAAAAATATTTTTTTTCAAAGTTGAAGTGTTTGGCCAAGCTTTTGGAAGAAAAAAAAGTGTTTTTGAGGAAAAGTAGAAGCAGTTTTAGAGAAGTAGAAAAAAATAGTTTCTCCAAAAATACTTTTTGAAAAGCACTTTTGAGAAAAAATATACTTAGAAACAATTTTTAAAAGCTCGACCAAATACTAATTGCTGTTCAGAAGTACTTTTCAAATTAATTAATCAACCACAAATTGCTTTTTAGCAAAAATACTTTTGAAAAAAGCACGAACGGGCTATAAGTCATAAGTCTTCATGATTACCTATACACACTTTATCGACAAGGCAAGAGACTAATAATCTACATCTTGTTAATTTTCAAAATGATTCAACTTGAACTTAAAAATCAAAACAAATTATTATCAGTAAGCTACTTCCTTTCAAAACTATTAGCACAATAGGGTGACGGACCTACTAGCAAAGAAGGAACCGTATGATAAAATTTAATTTTTGATAGTTACTTCATATGTTTGCCAATGAAAACCTTTTGTACGGACAAATTAGGAACTACTACATATAATAGAAGAGTAATTTTGAGTAGTATTAAGTCTTTCACTAAGATGAAATAATGCTCTTTCCACGGTGCAAACTGGACATTGCATTTCATGACTTAGGAGCTCCGTCCGATCCATTTCTACAGAAACAAGCTATTTTCATCACACCGATATTAAACATTAAGCAGATCTACCTTTGCTTTTTCTAATGAAAACCATTCCTTGATCAAGGACATGTCCTTCTAATAATATAAGCTCAATTTCACTCTTATATATGTTCTAGATAGAATTAGAAGATGTATAAGCTCTCTAAGAAATTACAAGCCTACAAAATCAGATTTTATATTAAAAATTACAACATTCCGATAACATACCGAATTTATATATATATATATATGTGTGTGTGTTACGTTTTTCCTTTACAGGGTGTGAATGAGAAATAAAAGAAGCACCTTTTGGATTGCACCTCTCCATCTCACCCTTCCTTTGTCTATAAATTTAGAGGCTTGGCCTCATTTTTAAAAAATGAAAATCTAAAATCTTATCCCCTCTTTCCTACATTGTTGCATTATTTTCTAAATAAACATAAGTGTCAAGTGTGATTTGCTCCGTTTTTGAGTTCGCTGAAGTTCTGTAATTTGAAGTGCCGCTATCACAGAATAGTTATTCCGTTCTATCTTGGGAGGACTTAATCCGTATACCTTGGGCAACAGTGAGGGGATTAAATTCCTTAAGGACACACTGTGAATTCAGTGGGCTCGGATTTAATTTTGTTCTTCCTGTACATTTCTGTTTCTCTTACTTTACATGTTTTTCTGATTTTGAACACAAATTACAATTTAATACTTTTCTGTGTTCATCTTTTAATAGAAGTGACTCGATTTCAAAATGACCTCTTTTTGCCTAGACGATGTGTCTGTTGGCTCAGTGTCACTATTGCGAAAGTTAATTAATGTCTTTTGAAGGTAGGCGGTGAGGCAAGTGCTGCGTCACTTTGATGAAAACAAACACTGCCAAACTTGTTACTACATTAAATCATGAAATTATTTGCAAAGGTTGGCCACTTTGAAAATCCATTCCAAGTATTCTGGAATCCACTCACTTTGAATAATATTGTTCTCCATTTAAAGAGAGAATTGTGCATTCTTTCATGAAGAGGCCACCGTAAACCCATTCTTCTTCTCTTTCTATGCCTTTCATGTTGTGGGTACATTTAATTGAACATTCATAGACAAGCAATTNCAGTGTCCCAAAAATCATTTATAGATGATGAATTTTAGTGGAATTCAAAAGTTACAGATCACCCCAAAAAGTATCATATTTTCTGCAATTTCTTTTAACAATAATGTTACTCATTGGGCCGATAAATCTTGGAGTTAGAATTGGGTAGGTGCCGCACAGACGCAAGCCTTTGCTATCATAAATTATGACGCTCCACTGCTTGGGGCTTCTTAATCGGACACCCCTCTAAAATGCGATGGAGGCCACTAGTCTAATAGTTTGTTTGGCCAAGTTTCTCCAATCCTAGAAATATTTTTTTTTTCTTCAAAAAAAATATTTTTTTTCAAAGTTGAAGTGTTTGGCCAAGCTTTTGGAAGAAAAAAAAGTGTTTTTGAGGAAAAGTAGAAGCAGTTTTAGAGAAGTAGAAAAAAATAGTTTCTCCAAAAATACTTTTTGAAAAGCACTTTTGAGAAAAAATATACTTAGAAACAATTTTTAAAAGCTCGACCAAATACTAATTGCTGTTCAGAAGTACTTTTCAAATTAATTAATCAACCACAAATTGCTTTTTAGCAAAAATACTTTTGAAAAAAGCACGAACGGGCTATAAGTCATAAGTCTTCATGATTACCTATACACACTTTATCGACAAGGCAAGAGACTAATAATCTACATCTTGTTAATTTTCAAAATGATTCAACTTGAACTTAAAAATCAAAACAAATTATTATCAGTAAGCTACTTCCTTTCAAAACTATTAGCACANGACACCCCTCTAAAATGCGATGGAGGCCACTAGTCTAATAGTTTGTTTGGCCAAGTTTCTCCAATCCTAGAAATATTTTTTTTTTCTTCAAAAAAAATATTTTTTTTCAAAGTTGAAGTGTTTGGCCAAGCTTTTGGAAGAAAAAAAAGTGTTTTTGAGGAGAAGTAGAAGCAGTTTTAGAGAAGTAGAAAAAAATAGTTTCTCCAAAAATACTTTTTGAAAAGCACTTTTGAGAAAAAATATACTTAGAAACAATTTTTAAAAGCTCGACCAAATACTAATTGCTGTTCAGAAGTACTTTTCAAATTAATTAATCAACCACAAATTGCTTTTTAGCAAAAATACTTTTGAAAAAAGCACGAACGGGCTATAAGTCATAAGTCTTCATGATTACCTATACACACTTTATCGACAA
>AWOL01S0053308.1:0-15930 GCA_000715115.1 Nicotiana otophora
TTTAGTCACTTTATTACTTGACGACCGCGTATACTTGCGTGAGTGTGTTTGGTCGCAACACGGAGCCAGCCCAGTGGATTTCATGTCAGTGCCAAGATTCCAGGAGTTCATGGGCCGTATGCTGCGGTTCATGGGTTCTATGACTCAGGCTGGTTTATTTCCAGTTGACCCAACCACATCTCAGGCAGGAGGGGGAGCACAGACCCCAACCACTCAGGCTTCAAGGCATGTAACTGTCGTATATCAGACCCCGGGCGCACTACCCGTGGGCGGAGCTCAGCCAGTTGCAACAGCTATACCTAAGCCCAGACTAGCTGCGGTCGGTGAGCCGCAGAAAATATTGGACAAATGGACCAAGCTACACCCTCATGTCTTTGGAGATGAGCGATATGAGGAACCCCAAGACTTTATTGATCGTTTCAGGGACAGACTGCACAACATGAGGTTATTGGAGTCCCACGGGGTGGACTTTACCACCTTTCAGCTAGAGAGCAGGGCCCATAGATGGTGGCAGTCCTATCTTCTCGGCAAACCAGCAGGTTCTCCTCCCATGACTTGGGACCAGTTCACACGACTCTTCCTGGACAGATATATTCCACCCTCTTGGCGGGAGGTGTTGCGATTTTAGTTCGAGCAGCTCCAACAGGGCCAAATGTCGGTGATCGACTATGAGGCGAGATTCTTGAGTTATCTCGCCATGCACTTCTGATACTTCCTACTAATGCAGAGAGAGTGTGGAGGTTTGTTGGGGGGTTTGCACTTTGGTATTCAGGCAACTATAGCCCGAGAGGTTGAGATGGAGACTTCGTACGAGCTGGTTGTGGAGATAGATCGGAGGATCGAGGGTGTTCGTTATGGAGACGAGAGTAGGTGATGAGGCATAAGAGGTTTCAATATTATGGAGGGTTTAGCGGTGCTCCGGCTGGGGCCAGGGTCAGTTTGTGAGGGGTCAGTCTAGCAGGCCCACATATCCAACACTGTCGCCTCCTCGGGTTGCTCCAGAGCAGCCCTATTTTAGCGACATTCCAGAGAGCTCATACCGTCCACCAGCTATTCAGGGTTCCTCCAGTGGGCCTTCAGGCTATCAGGGTCGGACTTCGGGTTAGCAGTCCACCATACCAAGAGGTTGTTTCGAGTGCGGGGATCTTGGTCATGTGAGGAGGTTCTGCCCCAGGCTTCGGGGCAAGGCAGTACAGCAGGGTCAGCAGCCTATGATTACATCACCAACTGCCACACCAGTTGTCCGGCAGCTCAGAAACGGAGGACAGGTGGGCAGGGGCTGTCCTAGAGGTGGAGGTCAATCAGGTGTCGCTCCAGCCAGGTTCTATGCCTTTCCAGCCAAACCAGATGTAGTAGCCTCTGATGCCGTGATCATAGGTATTATTTCTGTCTGCGGTAGGGATGCTTTTTCGATACCATTTGATCCAGGGTCTACGTATTCATATGTTTCATCTTTATTTGTTCATTTTTTAGGTGTTCCTCGTGAGTCCTTAGGTACTCCTATTTATGTATCCACACCATTGGGTGATTTTGTTGTTGTGGTTCGGATCCATCGGTCTTGTATCGTGACTTTCTGTGGTTATAAGACTAGGGAGGATATTCTGTTGCTAGATATGACTGACTTTGTGATCATCCTCGGCATGGCCTAGTTGTCTCTATATCACGCCATCCTTGATTGCCATGCCAAGACTGTTACCTTGGTAATGCCAGAGTTGCCTAGATTGGAGTGGAAGGGTTCGTCTATCAGTGCATCTAGTCGGGTTATCTCTCCTTTTAAGGCTCGGCACATGGTCGAGAAGGGTTGTTTGGCTTATCTAGCTTATGTTCGGGATACTACTACAGAGACTCCGGCGATTGATTTAGTGCCCGTGGTCCGGGAGTTCTCCGATGTGTTTCCTTCTGATCCACCAGGCATGCCACCATATCGTGATATTGCTTTCTGTATTGATTTGGCTCCAGGTACCCAACCTATCTTTATTCCATCGTACAACAAGGCTCCAAAGGAGTTGAAGGAGTTGAAAGAATAACTTGAGGAGTTTCTAGCAAAGGGGTTTGCCAGACTGAGTGTGTCGCCTTGGGGTGTACCGGTGTTATTCATGAAGAAGAAAGCTGGGACAATGCAGATGTACATTGATTACCAGCAGTTGAACAAAGTTACCATTAAGAACAAGTGCCCGTTGTTGCATATTGATGATTCGTTTGACAATTTACAGGGTTCCAGGGTGTTCTCTAATATCGACTTGAGATCGGAGTACCATCAGTTGATGATTCGTGATTCGGATGTTCCGAACATGTCTTTTTGGACTAGATATGGCCACTATGAGTTAATAGTGATGTCCTTCGATTTGACTAACTCCCCAATGGCATTTATGGATTTGATTAATTGGATGTTCATGTCGTATATTGATTTGTTTGTCATTTTCTTCATTGATGATATTTTGATCTACACGCGTAGCATGGAGGAGCATGAGCAGCATTTGAGAGTGGTGCTTCAGAACTTGTGGGAACAGAAGCTATATGCTAAGTTCTCCAAGTGTGAGTTTTGGTTAGATTCTGTGGCATTCTTGGGGCATGTTGTATTAGGCGAGGGTATTAAGGTAGATCCCAAGAAGATCGAAGCAGTTCAGAGTTGACCTCATCCTACCACAGCGACCGAGATCAGGAGCGTCTTGGGGTTGGCAGGTTATTATCGTCGGTTTATGGAGGGTTTCTCATCTACTGCAGCATCTTTGACTAGATTGACCCAGAAGGGTGCTCCGTTCCGATGTTCCCATGATTGTGAGCTGAGCTTTCAGAAGCTCAAGACTGCATTGACTTCTGCACAGTGTTAATGTTGCCTTCCAGTTCAGAGATGTATATTGTGTATTACGATGCTTCATGCGTTGGTTTGGGATGTGTATTAATGCAGGAGGGCGGGTTATTGCATATGCTTCACGTCAGTTGATGCCCCACGAGAAGAATTACCTCGTACATGATTTGGAGTAGGCCGCGATAGTCCATGCTCTTACGATCTATAAGCATTATCTTTATGGAGTATCCTGTGAGGTTTACACCGATCATCACAGCTTACAGCATTTGCTCAAGCAGAGGGATCTCAATTTGAGGCAGCGCAGATGGCTTGAGTTACTAAAAGATTATGATATTTCCATCCTTTATCATCTGAGCAAGGCAAATGTGGTTGCGGATGCCTTGAGCAGAAAAGCTGAGAGTATGGGTAGTTTGGAATTCATTTCAGCAGAGGAAAGGCCATTGGCTTTGGACATTCAGTCCTTGGCTAACAGACTTGTGAGGTTGGATAATTCAGAGCCCAGCCGAGTTCTTGCATGCGGCGTCGCCCAGTCTTCACTCTTCAAGCAGATCAAGGCTCGTCAATACGATGACCCGCACTTGTTGGTTCTCAGAGAGATGGTACTACAGGGTGGTGCCAAGGAGGTTACTATCGGTGAGGATGGTGTTCTGCGACTCCAGGGTTGTCTATATGTTCCTAATGTTGACAGATTGAGCGAAACGATTCTAGAGGAGGCACACAGTTCTCGGTATTCTATTCATCCAGGTGCTACGAAGATGTATCATGACCTGAGGCAGCATTATTGGTGGCGGTAGATGAAGAAAGACATAGTTGAGTATGCGAGGTGCCTAAATTGCCAGCAGGTTAAGTATGAGCATCAGAGGCCAGGTGGCCTACTCCAGTGGATGGTTATACTTGAGTGGAAATGGGAGCGCATCACTATGAACTTCGTAGTTGGATTGCCATGGACCTTGAGGAAGTTTGATATAGTTTGGTTTATTGTCGACAGGTTGACCAAGTCATCACACTTCATTCCGATTGTGACAACGTATTCTTCAGAGAGATTGGCCCAGATTTACATTCAGAAGATTGTTCGGTTGCATAGTGTACCTGTTTCCATCATATCACATAGAGGCCCTCAGTTTACTTCGCATTTCTGGAGGGCAATACAGAGTGAGTTGGGAACCCAAGTAGAGCTCAGCACAACCTTCCATTCGCAGACTGACGGGCAGTTAGAGCGGATGATTCAAATCTTAGAGGATATGCTCGAAGCATGTGTGATTGACTTCGGAAGGTAGTGGGATCGATTCTTGCCTTTGGCCACGTTTTCTTACACCAACAGTCATCAGTCCAGCATCGAGATGGCTCCATTTGAGGCTTTATATGGTCTGCGATATCGTTCGCCCATCGGATGGTTTGAGCACGCCGACGCTAAGTTACATGGTACAGATTTGGTAAAAGATGCCTTGGAAAAGGTAAAGTTGATTCAGGAGCGACTTCACATAGCACAATCCAGATAGAAGAGTTACGCAGATCAGAAGGCTCGTGATTTATAATTTATGGTGAGCGAGAAGGCTCTCTTGAACGTCTCACCGATGAAGTGAATCATGAAGTTCGGGAAGAAGGGCAAGTTGAGCCCAAGGTTTATAGGTCAATTTGAGGTGTTGAGACGAGTTGGGGAGGTTGTTTATGAGCTTGCCTTGCCTTGCATTCTATCAGGAGTTTATCCGGTTTTCCACGTGTCTATGCTCCGGAATTGTCATGCTGACAGGTCACATGTGTTAGACTACGGTACAATTCACCTAGATGAGAGCCTGGGTTATGAGGAGGATCCAGTTGCAAATGTTAACAGGTAGGTTTGCCAGTTGAGGTCCAAGAAGATTTCGATAGTGAAGGTTCAGTGGAAGGGTCAGCCAGGCGAGGAGGCGACTTGCGAGACCGAGCAGGACATGCGAAGCAGATATCCACACTTATTCGGCACTCTAGGTACGATTCTCGACTCGTTCAAGGACGAACGTTTGTTTAAGAAGTGGAGAATATAACGACCCGATCGGTCGTTTTACTTTCTAGATCCACGTTCCCTTAAATAAGACTCCTCGTATGTGCTTTTACTATTTTATGACTTGTGGGGATGGTTAGTTCGAGTTTGGAAGAGTTCGGGTTGAAATTGCAACACTTAGTTTCTTAATATTGGCCTAAAAGGGTTGAGTTTGAATTGGGTCAACATTTGTAGTAAACGACCTTGAAACCGAGATTTGACGGTCCCAATAGGTTCGTATGATGATTTTAGACATGGGCGTGTGTTCGGATCGGGTTTTGGATGACCCCGAGAGCGTTTTAGCGCTTAATATTTAAAGTTGGCACATTAAATGTTCTTCAGTTCTATATGGAGATTTAATACTTGCACAAATTTGGTGTCATTCCGAGTAGTCTAAGTATGATTCGGCGTGTTCGGAATAAGTTAGAAAAACTTGAAATTCATAAGTTGATTCGATTGGTTTTGGGGTACGATTCTTAGTTTTGATGTTGTTTTACGCATTCTGAGGGTGTGAGCGAGTCTGTTTTATGTTTACGAACTTGTTGGTATGTTTTGTCGAGGCCTTGGGGTCCTCGTATAAGATTCAGAGGGTCGACGAGCTAGATTGCTCTTTGGAGAAGAGCTGAAGATGGTTGGCATCTGGTGTGTTCGCACCTGCGGTGGGAAGGGCCGCAGGAGAGGCACCGCATGTGCGGCATCTGGTTTGCAGAAGCAAAAAGGGAGGGATTCAGCCAGATCCGCAGAAGCGAAGGACTTCGGTTTAAGTGAACTCGCTTCTGCAATGAAAGGTTTCGCAGGTGCGGAGTCAGGTAGCCTGACCATGGTTGTAGGTGCACGAGGTGAGCCGCAGAAGCGGGCTCGCAGATGCAAGATTTGGCCATAGGTGCGACTGGGCGTGGCTCGTGCGTGTTCTGCAGATGAGGACAATCGACTGTAGGAGCGGTCCCGCATAAGCGAAAATTCTTCCGCAAGTGCGGAAAACCGCTGGGCAGTGAGGTTCATTTAAGTCGAAGACTTAGGCAATTTTGGCTCATTTCTTTCATCTCTTGGGCGATTTTAGAGCTCTTTGAAGAGGGATTTTCACCTAACACTTTGAGGTAAGTAATTTCTAGATGAGATGAGTTTAATACATATATTTTTGGTAGATTCTTAGCACACAAAGTGTAGACATTTCGGGTTTAGTTGAAAAACTTAGGTTTTGATAAAAATGGGATTAAACCACGAAAGTGATTATGGAATTGGGTGAAAAATTTTATTTGAGTTTGTGAGGTTATGGGTAACATTTATCTTCGAAAATTTCCGGAATCCGGGCATGTGGGCCCGGGGTTGAATTTTAGGAATCTTCCAATTTGGGTTGGGTAATTACTCTAATAGCTAAATTATTAACTTTTGAGTGTATATTGATTAACTTATATAACATTTGGCTAGCTTCGTATTGTTAGGCACCAAGTTGTGGCCTTAGAGTGAATTTGTGGGCCGGAAAGTGATCTTTAAGACGAGGTAAGTCTCTTGACTAACCTTGTAAGAGGAAATTTACCCTCATAGGTGTTGTAAATTACTATTTGCTTCTAATTGTGTGGCATATACACGCACGAGGTGACGAGAGTCCGTCCGTAGATACTAACTATGCTTAAGTTCGGGTGGATTTAGCACTCAAATCATGAAATATTTATAATGCTTGCACTCTAATTGTTAATTTAATTGCCTAAATTATATTGAAATTTGATAAAGGATTCATAAAGATTTAGACAAGGTGGGTTGCTCTGATGGTAAGCACCCTCCACTTCCAACCAAGAGGTTGTGAGTTCGAGTCACCCCAAGAGCAAGGTGGGGAGTTCTTGGAGGGAAGGATGCCGAGGGTCATTTGGAAACAGCCTCTCTACCCTAAGGTAGGGGTAAGGTCTGCGTACACACTACCCTCCCCAGACCCCACTAGTGGGATTATACTGGGTTGTTGTTGTTGTTGTTGTATTCATAAAGATTGAATTTCACTTGCTTTGAGTTTTGGCGGGTTACTTGGCCGTTAATAAAAATTGTGCTTTAGTGTGTATTAGTCTTATAATAGCTTTTAAATCGGATGTTCATAAAGTATTCCATGTTCTTGTGGCTGAACGTCTCGGCAGTATAATAGATGCATCTATGGTTCATGTCGCTCGACCCTCGGCAGTGTACATATTATTCTGGATCGGGTGGTACGACCTTGGCATAAATCGTGCGTGTTAATGCTTGGAGCCCGAATATACTTGATATCTGTTTTTTTAATATCCACTAAGCAAGGTGCCTAGGGAAAGTTTTATATATATGGAAAAACAAAAAACAGAACAAGAGAGTGTGGTCTTACAAAAAGTAAAGCAATAACCTATGAAAATTACATCGCACCTATTACCAAAAATGAGGTGATGAAACTCAAAATTGGTAGTACATTTTGATCTAATACTATCAATGTGAAGTACTCTAGCAACGAAATGATAGCAGTACATAAAAACCATCCTTTGGGAGAGATATTCCATGTAGCTAATTGGCATCTATAGTTTAAAGAAAGGTCTTCTCACTAAAACACACTTGCTTGACCAGAATATTGAAGAACTGGGCAGTCTTGTTTCCTCATTGTGCACCAGTATGCTGACCACGAGAAAAGAGGCGCAAATGTCCATATTTGCATTGTCCATCCTTGATGAAGCATGATGTCCAGCCATCTTGTCTTCAAATTTTCATGTATTTTTGCTGCTTGTTTCCAGACGATCCAGCCACGGTTGGCTTCTTCAGTTGTCCTAGATTGTATGTATACCTGGTAGTTGCTCAGTCGATGTTCCATTGTACCCGTAAAATGATCCAAAAGACGGTGTCCTAAGCCGTTGCACATTTTGCCCCAACATTATCCAGTGTCGTAGGTGATAGCTCAAGAAAACTAGATAAAAATGTCCTCCCCTCATTGTATGTGTTATTTTTGTCCTCCGAATTGTGGAGTTGTTCCTTTTATTCAAAACTTGAGGCGCTAGCACAAAAACCATAATATCAAGTGTAGGTGTTGTTTGTATTTTTCCTGTTAGATCTAGTGCACCCGACTTCCTCATATGTCAATTGCTCAGCAGATGCCTACTTGGTGCAATTTCCAGCCATAATCTGATGAACACTTTGTATGGCACCAATCCTTTTACTTCAAGCATTGTCTGTCCCTTCTTTGTATTGGCATGTGATAGTAGGGACTGGAGTTCTAGGATGTTTAGTTCACACCCTATTAGATTGTCAATCCTCCATGATTCCCTGCTTATGGTTACGCACAAAACTCCTCCAAGTGATTGAGCAACAAGTGCTCCTACCATCCTATGAACTTGTATTGTAAGTTGAGTCATGGACACAATATCTATTCCTGCAAAACTGGAAACGAAATTAGTGAAAAATTTCATCATGTTCAGTTCCACACAGATTTTTTCCTTCTTCTCCTTTCCTTTTGAACCCCCCCCCCCCCCCCTAAACTCCTTGTAGGTTTTATCCTTAGATATGGACATTGTGACTTATCGTTGTTTACCAATCTCCTGCCTTGCACGTCCATTTCGTTATAGCCATTACATTCAAACGAGCCAACATTCAAAGCATAATTTGCCAGGTGATCTGCAAGCTTATTCACTTCTCGGAATGTGTGCGACACTTCGATGTTGCACCTTAACATCAACTTCTTGATCTCCTCGAAATAAATAGCCACATTCCATGGGGCATCACATTCCATGGGGAATTCCATGAACCTTGAATAACATTCTTAAGTAACAACGAGTCAGTTTGCAGTTGTATGAGTGTGTTATCGTGTGCAACACAGTATTTTAGGGCATTCAAAATTGTAAGTGTTTCAGCTTTAGTGTTAGTCCCTTCTTGAATCTCCTTGCCACACGCATATATCACATTCCCTTCCTCATTTCTCAACACAAAACCAATCGAACTCCTCCCTGGATTACCCCTAGATGCACCATTCGTGTTCACTTTGATCCAACCATCCGTAGGATATTCCCATATCACCTTAGTAATCTTCAAAGTAGGAGTGTATTGTTCCAATAAAGCTAATAAATCTGGCCACTTGTGAGGCACATTCTGCATGCTTGGTTTCCTAAACTTCACCAAAGCTTTTAGTGTAGAGGATACCTGGTAGATCACCCTATTTATTGAGACTGCCTCCCCATGTTTGTAGCAATTCCTCCTCTTCCAAAGTTCCCACACAATGACCAATGGTAATGCCTGCATTATAGGTTGTATTATGGGCATCACATTTGATGTCCAACATTGTGTTATTGCTTGGTGCAATGTCAGACCTTCCCTAGGTATTCCTGCACATGAAAGAAAATAATTCCACACCATTTTTGCTGCATAAGATTTGAAAAACAAATGGTGAAAAATTTCCTCCTCTGGATTCAAGCAACACCAACACCTCGATGCAATTAAATAACCCCATCTCCTTAAGTAGTCATCCTATGGCAGTTTATTTTTTCACACCTTCGACATAAAGAAATATATTTTAAATGGCAATCCCTTTACCCAAATCATTTTGAGAGCATTTCAAGGATCTTTTCTTCTTCTTAAATATTCCCAGGATGTTTTCACACTCAAATCTCCATCATTTTCGAGCATCCAGTAAGGTTTGTCCACAACATCAAGCACGGTTGGAGGTTTAATGTTGTAAATGATATGTGTAGCTATTTCCTCCGGAAGTATGTCATATAACTTCTCCATATCCCAATCTTCATCAACCACCATTTCATACATATTTTGGACAGTGTCATCAATTACAAATTTGATGATCCCATTTTAGGATGCCAACCAATTTGATGTTCAATAATATCCCAACATTCAAGCATCTTTCTCCATATATGTGAACCTTTCCTCCAAGGGACCACATTCATCTTTTTGCAATATTTCTGACTCACGAATGAACTTCATAATGTAGGCTTTGTTCTAAAGTTCCACCACAACTTACAAAATAAAGCCTTTGATATGTCATATAAAGATCTAAATCCTACACCCCCCTTCCTCTTTAGGCATGCACAAAGTATCCCATGATGCATAATGTATACTTCTTCCATCAACTGAATTACTCCAGAAGAACCTGACAAAATGTTTTTGTAACTTATTGATCACAAAAGCAGGAGGGTTCACTACAGAGAGCAAATGTATAGGCATACTTTGTAACACATGAGAGACTAAAACAGCCCTTCCTCCAATTGATAAAAGCTTCCCTTTATATGTTTGTAACTTGTCCAATGCCTTGTTTATTAATCCATGATAGTGATCCAGCATTCTCCTAGTGTAAGTGATTGGGCACCCTAGATAAGTAAATGGAAAATCTTGCCTACCAATTCCTGTGATCCTTTGGACTTTTGCCACCACTTCCAGGCTTGTTGAATGATGCATATACACAGCAGATTTTGACTTATTGATCAGCTGGTCTGAAGCTAACTCATATGCATTCAACACTTCCATTATCAATTGAAGGGATATTGCATCTGAGGATGAGAAAATGATAGTGTCATCTGCATAAGCTAGGTGATTGATCTTTGGACTCCATTTTGGTAAGCCAAAACCATAAAACTAGAGGTTCATATGAAGAGCAGTTAAACCCCTGGATAGAGCCTCAGCTGCAATGATGACAAGTAAAGGTGATAGTGGAGCTCTTTGCTTGACGCCCCTAGTTGATTTGAAGAAATCATGTGGTTGCCCATTAAGCAGAACTCAATACTAATTATTCGAGATTATATCATATACCAAGCCAATGAACCTCTCCCCAAATCCCATCTTCCTCAAGACCTTAGTTAAAAAGAGCCATGAAAGTTTGTCATATGCCTGCGTCATATCCAATTTGATCACCACATTAGGACCCGCCCTCGTCCGCAGCCTAATATCAGTTATTACCTCCTATGTCAACAACACATTTTCCACAATGCTTCTCCCTTTAACAAAACCAAATTGTTCATCTAAGATAAGATTTGGGAGGAGTCCTACCAATCTTTCATGTATAACCCTCGAAACCACCTTGTTGGTGAAATTACTGAGGTTGATAGGTCTCATATCTGAAAATGTTTTCACCTCCTTCTTCTTCGGTAACAACACCAAATTTGTGTGAGTTGTGAATTTTGGCAGCTCCTGACCATTAAAAAATGCCTTAACCATGTCAACTATATCGTCTCCTACAATTTCCCAACAAGAATGGAAGAATCTCCCAGTAAAGCCATCAGGCCCTCCTGCACTATCTCTGTTTAATCCCATCACTGCAAGTTTTACCTCTTCACGTGTAGGCTGTTTGATTAACTCTTGGTTATGTTCCATGTCAACCATGTGCGGTACATGATGTAGGATGTCAAAAGCAGTAGGCACTTGATTTTCATGGAATTAAGCTTGATAAAACTTCACTGCCTCATCTGCAATTTGCGCATTATCCTCGATCCAGTCTCTTTCATCGTTTTGAATTCTCGTCACTTGTAATTTTTTCCTTCTACCATTAACTTGAGCATTAAAAAATCATGTGTTTCTGTCGGTATCTTGGAACCAGGTCATGCCAAATATTTGCTTCCAAAAGTCTTCCTCCAAAGCTAAAAATCTAATCAACACATCTTGCACTTGTTGAAGTCGTTCTCTATTGAGCTGTGTAGGTCTCTGCTCAAATTGTGCTTCATGCACCATGACAACCTCCTCTAGACTTGCTATTTTCTGAAAAATATCCTCATATGTTGCCCTACTCTACAAGGATAGTGCCTTCTTTTGTTTCTTTAATTTATAGTTGAAAAGGATAAATGGATTAGCATGGAAAGAAACCTGCCAGTTTCTTTTACTACTGCCTTAAAAGTTTCATGCTTGATCCAAAAGTTTAGAAACTTGAATGTCTTCTTTATTGGTGCAGCATGATTAGAATATAGCAACATTGGAGTGTAATCCGATCCAATCTTGGACAAGTGATTAACTTCCAGATTTGGCTACATTTGTTGGAATTCCATGTTTGCCAAGCATTTGTCCAATCTTTTGAAAATACAATCTTCTTATGTACGACCATTCCACCAAGTGTAGGTACTTCCTTTGAAGCCTAAACCAAACAGATTACAAGTATTTACACAGTGTCTAAAGTCTTCTACTTCGTTGATTGATACTGGTAGTCCACCAAATTTTTCTTCCTCATCCCAAATGACGTTGAAATCGCCTGCTACTAACCATGGCGATGTCATATCTCTACCAAGTGCATAAAGAGTTTCCCGTAAAAATATTCTTTCTGTTGAGTCGCATATAGCATATACCAATGTGAGAATGAACTATTGGTTATTATCTCTATTTATTATCTGCAAAGTTAGTTGTTGTTCAAAATCAAGTAACACCGACACATCATATATCTCATCAATAAACGCACATACCTTATTCGATACATTGGCAAAAGAATGTGCTAAACCAAGTTATCTCCTATATTTCTCCAGCTTCTTAGCCGTTTGCATAGGTTCCATAAGCCCTATGAATTGAAAATGTTGTTGTCTATGCATGTTTACAAGCCTTTCAAAGGCCTTTTTTGTATTAACTGACCTTATAGTCCAGATTATAGACTTCATATCTAAACAAATGTTTTCGATAAGGTCCTCCTTGTTTGAACCCTAGTACCCTGAGTATTTGCTGTATCCTTAGACTGTTTCTTCCTTCCTTTAGCTGCTGATTTATCCTTCTCTATCGCACAAGGTGATAAATCTCCCTGCCTGGCCACATTTAAAAAATTTTGAGCAGTTGATTCCTCATCCAAGTCTTTCCCTGGTACATCTTGCTGAACCTCTTCTTGTAAATTATTATCTTGAGCTTCCAGTACATTTTTTGTTGGCTTAGGAATCAATGATCTACCCTCATTCTCCTTCCCTTTGTTTCATTTTGGATTTGCAATAACACCTATAGGAATTCTTTTGTGAAACTGCAACTCTTCATTCTGTTACACTATTAGAGTCATCACAACTTGTTGGTCACTTTTAGCACTGATTAATGTATCATGTTGCACGCCAAAAGTATGTTTCATTCCTTCTTGCATAAATTGGTCTTCATGTAGATGATGTGTCTCATTGTTTGCTGTCACAGCTTGTACACCTTTCCCATTCATACTTTGTTCCTCATCTCCTTCTTGATCTTATTCAGCTAGGTCATCATTGTCCTCCTCCTCTCCAATCAATTCACCTTCCTCTGAATCTTCTTCAATTTGATCACTCCATGAGTTACCTTCACCCAACTGAATTCTCCCGGATTCCTTTATCATCGCATATGTCTCGAGTGTGTTTTCTGATGGGATTTCCTGGCGTGATGTATTAGTAGTAACTAGGTTATCACCAAAAGTTCTTTGCACCCATTGTGATGTAGACTCTTTGTTTGTTGCTTGATTTTCCTTATGTTGGACTTGTGAGCTTCCTTTATTACCTTCTATTGGCACCCCAGTCCCCGGCTGTGTAGGATTAAACACTGGAGTTGTGTTAGGATGATGTCCAGGCTCCTCTATTCATTAGATTCTTCTAGTAACACCAATTGTTTATTCTAATTCTTCCCACATTCATCCATCTCTAAGATAGCAAATTTGTTAGTTGTCTGCACCTGCTGGACTGTTCCATCAACTGGCACGATTTCTTGGCCAGTTATTTTTTTTTCAGATTTTGCTTGTTTTAACACGAATGTCCCTTACTTCTTTCCAATGTTCTCCTACATTACCAACCCCTTTTCCATGTGTGAGCACCATCAAATGACCTTTCTCATTATCTTTCTCTTGGACAGTATCCTTGAGTGGTTGCTCATTGCCCCTCTTTCCTCCACCTTGTTCAACACCACCATCACCTTGTTTGTCCACGACTGGAATTAATTCTGGATGAATTCTCCTGCATTCCTCCTCATTGTGACCCTGTAACTTACATTCTTTACAGTACTTAGGGATGTAGTCGTATGGGATTTTAACCCATTCTGTCCTCACAGTCCCAATAGTTTCATTCTCGATGTCCATCATCACCTTCTTGGGTAGGTCAGCTAGTAGGTCTATTAAAACCTTTACTCGTGCACAGCTGGACCTTGTTTTATTGACTGTTGCCATATATAAAGCCATAGGCTTCCCAACAGCAAAAACAAGAGAGAATAGACACTGCTTCACAAAGAAAGTTGGCAATAGTTTTGGAAAAGAAATCCATGCCAAAGCTAAAGGAGTCTCTTCATTAGCTTTAAAATGTGAATCATAAATAAGAGGTCGCATTTGATATTGGTATACATCCTTTGCCTTCACATAATATGAACTCTTAGAAGTTAAATTCATAAAATCTTCAAAAAGGGTCAATCTAATCAGGACATGCCTATCACAAAAGAAACCAATGTTACATTCTCCTTTTATTCCACATTGAGATGGAATAATTCGACGCAACTCATGCAATTCCGGCCAACCATAGAAAACTTAGCAACAATAGCATATTGGAGGCCCTCTATAATATTCATACGACTTACTTCTGCTTAAGTCCACTTTATGAGTGGTTCTTCATGGAGGAACTGGACTGGTTTAATTGGGATAGGGGCGACTGGATTACCAGTGGTGACTACCGGATTTGGTGCGTTCAAAGAGTTAGGTTTTAGAATTTTTGAGTAATCTAGTGAATTATTTGAGGTTGGATTGTTGTTTAATGGTTGGGGATTGGAAGAAGAAAGAAAATCAGCCCCAGAAGGAGGCTGGCCGCCTGCCAGGTCGGCCATAGGAGGGCTCTCGCCAAAAATCGCAAAGGAGTCGCCAAGAATCACTAGGGCCGGAGGATGAGTGGCGCACCCACTTAAATATCAGGATTTTATACACTTGATATCATTTTCATGAATTGAGAGGTTTTAATTTATTTATTTGTCCGAAATATATGTGGAATTAGTATGTGTTAGTGAAAGACTTTTGAAATTTATTATTAGTTAAAGAATTATTTAATCATTGTTTGCTATTGTGTTAATATTATTATTTACATATTCTATGCCTATTCAGCATTCCTGCATTTTATTATTAGCCCACAGTAAGTGTCGATGTCGACCCCTCATCACTACTTCTTCGAAGTTAGACTAGATACTTACTGGGTACATGTTGTTTATGTACTCACGCTACACTTCTGCACTAATCGTGCAAGATCTGAGGCAGATGCATCCGGCAGTCATTCCGGCGTGCACCCCTGTTACCCCGAGGATTAGTGGTGAGTTGCTTTCTGAGTATGTTCTGTAGTACCTAGATTCTCTCTTTTGCATTTATTTTCTGTCTGCTCTATTTCAGACAGTATCTTAGAGTTTTGTATATTCTACTAGTTGCTCATACACTTATGATACCAGGTGTTGGAAACATGCTAGTAGACTTTATGGTTTTTGAGCATTTCTTTCACTGCAATTGCTCTTTCATTATCTTTCGCTTTACTTTATTAACTTTTCCACTTCTTATTTTCTTAATAAATAAACCTCAACTAATTTGAAATTATTAAAAAGAATAATACATGGTTAGTTCACCATTGGCTTACGTAGCGACGGCGTTGGGTGCCATCATGGCGTATAGGAGAAATTGGATCGTGACACTAATAGTCTTTTTTTTGTTGTAGTGCTGGTTGTTGCCCTTATTATATGAACCCACCCAGTTACATCTTTTAATGCTTTACTTGTTATTTTCGTCGCTTTTTATACATATCTACATAGGTTTTTAGTAGGTGTTTTATCTTAGCCTCGTCACTACCTCATCGGGGTTAGGTCGGCACTTACTGAGTACATTGGGTCGGTTGTACTCATACTACACTTATGTACTTCTTGTGTAGATTTTGATATTGGTACCAGTGGAGTCCCAAGAGGCACTTTGCGGATACCAGTCAGTGACTCGAGGTAGAGCTGCATCCCATTCGCAGGCCTTAGAAGTCCCTTTCCTATTTTATAGTACTGCTTCTATTTCATTTCAGACAGTATTATACTCCTTTTAAACCCTTGTATTTAGCTGAATCTAGTTGTTCATGTACTTGTGACACCAGATTCCGGGATATTTTATGCCATGTTAATGTTGAGTCATTTGATATTTATTGTTTTTCCTTCAGTATTATTTTCGTTGTGTTGGCTTGCCTAGCAAGTGGTGTTAGGC